>PVLD010001685.1:0-89243 GCA_004027595.1 Dinomys branickii
CTCTTGTAACATTTCCATTTGTTTCCTATTTTCTTCTAGTCTTTTGTCTATTTCTTCTCTATGTGTACGGAACATTTCTTCCATCATTGTTTTCAGCTCGTTTTTTGTCTGAGAGATCATTGCAGGTATGTGGCTTATTTCTGCTTTAAGCTCTTTTATGGCCTGTTGGAGTTGTTTCATTTCGGATGCAATCGTTTCACAACTTGCAGGTATGTGGCTTCTTGGTTCCCCTGTGTCCTCGCATTCAAAACTTGTTCTGGGTGGGGTTGAGTTTTGAGACTGCATTTTGTTCCTCTGTTTTCCCATTTTTGGGTATCAGATTCAAACTGTGGAGCTATAAATTCCCCAGGCAGTTCAGCAGGCAAAGGTCTGCTGCAGAGGCTGCTCCAATGATTCCTTCTCTTTGGGAAAATGTCCCTTAAGCTGTCTGCTGAGATTTCTGCTTCTACTCCCTACCCAGAGACCTGGCTGGGGCGCATAAACAGCTCGCCACCCCAGGGACATTACAGGCAGGCCACTCAGGTGTTCCTCCCTGGGTGGTGCTCCTCCCCTCTCACAAATCCCGTCGGGGCGCCTGGCCAGCTCTTCCGACCTGGGGGATCCTGCAGTCAGTAAAGCTGCTTGGATGTCCCTCGCTGGGTGGAGCTTCTTCCCGACTCAGAAAAAACCGGTCAGGGCGCCCAATCAACTCACCCTGGGATCGTGCAGACAGGAATGCCGTTCAGATGTATCTCCCTGGATCGATCTTCTTCCCGACTCAGAAATCCTGCCGACTGCAGCTGCCAGTTCGCGCGGCACCGGCTGTGGGGACGGGGCTCGGCTGTGGGGACAGGGCTCTGAGCGGGATCCCGGACCGCTGCCCAGATTGGCGCAATCTTCCCCAGGAGCGCCCTCTCTGATTTTACTCTGCTCCGCCGCCTCCAACAAATCCTGGGTAGAGCCGTCTCCGAGCCGATCGGGTTCAGGAGCTGGAAGGGTCTGTCCCGTCACAATCGCTCTCTTGGCTGTATGCAGATTGAGCCCAGCTGCGGCCCAAGCGCAGCGCCGATCCCTCGGGCACCCAGCTCTCGGGATCCGCCCACCTCTCGCTGTGCGGCTTATGCAGCTGGCCCTTTAATGCTCAGGCCACGGAGAGCAACACGATCAGTTGGAATTTTGCATCCACGGACCGGGCACCCACGCACAAAGGATCGGTGTCCGGGAGTTTCCCTCTGCCGCTCACCTGGTCACCATCTTCCCGCCGGTCGCCTCTAATGAGTTTTTTTTTTTACCCAGTCTGTCAGTCTGTCTTACACAGATATACACTGACATGTGTTGGTTATTTACTATCATTACCTTCTTCACCCGTTGCTGTACTCCATTTTTCATGTTTTTTGTTGTTTATCCACTGACCTCAGCAATTTCCTGTTTTTATCTGTGACAAATTCATTGTTTCTGTCAAGAATATGCTCAAGTGTTTTCTCTAGAGCTGGTTCAGCACTCATATACCTTCTGAGCTGGTCTTTCTCATGGACATACCTTGTGTCTCCATCTACTTTGGAGAGCTTCGTGCAGTGAATTAAATATGAGTTGGAAGTTATTTGTTCTTAAGGCTTGGAATGCTTTGTTCCAAGCTCTTCTGGCCTTTTAAGGTTTGTGTTGAGAAGTCAGTTGTGATTCTAATAGGTTTACCTTTACATGTGGTTTTTTTTCTCCATCTGGCTACTTTAAAAATGGTTGGTTGGTTTGTGTGTGTGTGTGTTTTCTGGATAGCTGGTAACTTAGTAAGGATGTGCCTTCGTGAGCTTTTTTCTATCACAACTGTTTGATGTTCTATAAGCATTACTTGTATCTTACACTCTTTTCCTGTATTTGGGAAATTTTCTTGCATTATTTCCATAAGCATGTTATGAATCTATTTGTGCTATTGTCTAGATTCTTTCTAACTTCAAAGAGCCTTAGTCTTCTTATCCAACAGACGCTGAATAGTCTTTTGTTGTTGTTGTTGTTGTTGGCTTCTTTGAACTCTTTATCATAATTCACTTTTGTCTTCAATATCAGGCACTGTCTTTACATTGGTCATTTCTGCAATGTATGAATTCTATACAGGTTTTCATTTTACGTATTTCTAACACCTTTTCAAGGATTCCTTATCATTGTTGAATCCGTCTTTCAAATTTTGAACAGTTTTTGTTAGCTCATCCAGTTTTTTCACGTGTTCCTCCAAAATTCACCATGATCATAGTGAGTGAAATTGATTGCTGTGAACGTCTGGTTTATTTCCTCTTCTAGCTCCTCTATTTTCTTCATCCTTTCCTACAGATTTTTGCCAGATTTCTTACTACTCAGGATTTCTTCCTTTGTGACCTCCCCCCTTGCTCTGACTTGGGAGTTAGGGAGGGGAGTCAAGAGATCTATTTCCTTGCTTCCACATTCTCTTACACGTTTTTCCCCTCCTTTTGGGGGGCATGGGGGGAATTACTGCAGGTTGAGGACTAGAGAAGTGAGAGATTTAATATGGAGATGTTTTGCAGCATGTTGTCTCCTTGTGAAATTTTCAGCTATGTATGACCACTGCTAGTATTTAATCCTGTTATTTAAATGATTTCAACCCTGTCTCTTATGTTTTGCTGAAAGAATTATTTCTGGTTATGACAGTGTCCAGAGATTCAACCTTACAATTCTATGATAGTCCCTGCAGGTATACTTTCCTTTTTCTATTTTTATGCACTATGACTATTATTTGTGGCTGTTCTGCAAAGAGGTAGGTGAGGTGGGGTGGGTAAGGACTGTCAGACACTAAAGGGGAGGTTTCAAGGGGGGAATAGTGGTAGATGAGGTTGATATAGGGTCTAATTTTATTGGAGTCCTTTTAGTTGAGCTGAAAGTTTAGTATTAAAAGAGATTTCTGAGGATATTTTGTGGGGCCAAGGGCACAGCAGAGGAGAAAGGGGGCTTACTTTGTGACTGAGGAAAGCTATACGGTTGTCAGAATTTGCTGATAGGGAAAATAATAAGCTATGGAAGATATGGAAGAGCCAAAAACTTAGGGTGGGTAGGACCAAGAATTAATACTAAAGCAAACTTTAACCATTTGGGAGGAGTTCATGTGTTTGAAAAAGAATAAAGAAATATGTCAATGGCATTGTTTTGGGGGTTTGACATGAAAAAACTAGGGCACTAAGACAAAGGAGAAAACCTAGACATCTATTAAAGCAGAGCCAGTGAAAGAACAAAAGTATAACCTAATGCACAAAAGTAGCAACCTAATAAACATAGAAAACCATAAAAGAACATAGCCCACATTTCTAAACAAATCACAAAATGTATCAAAACTTAAATCTGTAAAATGTCCAATTGGAACACAGATTAAATATTCCCGTGAGATACTATGTATGTGATTCCTGAGTAGCTTCTCTGCTTAAAGGCTCATTCCCCAGTAACTAACCCCTCCACTGCAATTCTGAAGCTAACTAAGGCTCAGGACTTCTGACAAGTTGCAGGCTTTCTTGCAGTCTCAGAGTTTAAGTTCTTGGGTTAGGACTTTTGGGGTCCCTCTCCTTGGGTGTGGATTTGGCAAACAAGTTCACTGGCACAAAGTTGTTCACTGAATCAGAATTATTTCTATGAAATCAAATCAGTTACAACAGTAACAAGTTAGTCCATTACAGTGATATCCATCATGACCAGCTGAGACCATGAGACACTGTTTTGGATATCCCTCTAGCCTAGAGAAGAAATCCATGGTTATAGTGTAAGCATTTCAACCCACATCCTGATCCACAGTTAATGTGCACTAAATGTGATACCGGTCTCCTCTAATGGTGAAAAACAGCATTGAAGAATAACTTTATAGCAGCAGTTATCTAAGTCCCAGGGGTTTGGGGACTGGGAAATGCGAAGGGGGAAAAGAAAAGGAGAAAAGTGAGGGAGGAAAAAAAAGAAGAATTTTTAAAGTCTTCTGCTCTTTGGTATGGAAAGGAGGAAAGGGAGGGGTAAAGGATCCTAATAATAGCAAGGCTAGCTCCTATTTAGAAGGGCATTTAACTGGAAAAGTTGGTACAAAATTGGTAGTGAGAAATACGGATACAAAAAGATTCTATGACCAATATTGATATTAGAGAAAAACAGGAAACAAAGGAAAGGGGAACAGAAAAGAAAAATTGAGAATGAATAAGACCCAGGAGAAAGAAGTCAGGAGAAGGGATAAGGTTAAAAGTAGAGATAAGAAGGGACAAGAGAGAATTGTCTAACCCTCTACAAACTACATTGGGATAAAAAAGGAAAAGGGTAAGAACATATATAAAGTCATGCTCATAAAAGAAAAAAGGGGTAAACTAATGGGATAAAAGTATAGGGGAAAATATACAGAGAGAGGAAAACAGCAAAGAATCAAAAAGGAATAAATTTAGAAAGTAAAATTTAAAAAAATAATAATACAATCAAATAAGGAATAATACGAGAAAGTTTTTTATTCTTTTGGATGCATGCTTTTTCCTCAGCCTGAGGTTAAGGAGCAGAGCTCAAGCTAGCTCAGCTCTCTATTCATGCTGCAAGTTGAGTGTGGCAGTCTGTCCTCAGAATGGTGCTGGGTGTAGAGACCTGCTTACAGTGAGAACTTGGAATCAACGTGAGCATCCAATCCCGTCGAACTTGGGCTGAACCTGGCCTCTGACCGTGGAAGCCAAGTCTGTGCTCGCCAGCCCCTGTATCTCCTCCCATCTGCTTTCCAACTGCCAGCATCTCCCGTGACTACCTCTCCCTCATCCACTCTGGGAACTTGGTAGTGTGAACTAGGCAAGTACCTGTTCCTGTTGTGGAATCCAAGTTAAAACACCCTGCCTTCCCCTGCTATGGTGTTCCTGCCAGCTCTTGCTCCGCTACTGCAGCTGCAGATGCTTGTACCTATACACTCAACAACTGCAGGCTGTAGAAGGCTGCTCTGGAAGCAGTGTCTGCATTTGCTTGCTGATTCCAGCTGCAGGTGATTCTTTTGGTCCTGATGCAGTTCTTCAGTTCTCCTCGAGCCAGAAAGTTGTTAGTTTCACTGTGCCTCCCGGCTGACAGCTAGCCAGCCACTGGTGCTGCACAATCTGTCCTCTGCATTCTGATCTACTTCTTCTGTGACACCAGGTCCTGTTTTCTCCTCTTGTTCACTCCCTCATGGCTCCGAGGTAACTACCACTCACTTTAGCTCCTCTCTGTGCTGCTGGTTCCCAGACTCTGCAGACACTTTGTCCTGGACAAGCTCACTGCTCATGCTTACTGCTCTGCCATTTGGGACTGGCATTCACTTTTTTCTTAGCAAAATAAACAGAATACCACAACTTAAGAATAGGTATACCAGGAGTGGTGGGGCACACCTGTAATCCCAGCACTTGGGAAGCTGAGGCAGGAGGATCAATGTGAGTTCAAAGCCAGCCTGGGCTACAAAGTGAGCTCAAGGCCAGACTGAACTGCATAGCGAGATCCTGTCTCAAAAAGACAAAAAAGAAAAACGTAAAATGTTTTCTAAGAAAGAAGAAAATTAGGTGAGGATGGCATTAAAAAGCTGTAAAACATTTTATTTTTCCAGTGTTTCATTACACTTTCAGTAATGTTCAAATTGCTATGGATTTAAATGTGAATGGTTAGCCTGATTAATTTCTCTCCATCCCTAAGAAATTAGTGACTATCTAAGGCTTACTATTAAACCACTGGTTCATAGTAACTCATGCATATTCTAAAACTGTTAAGTACTAAAAAAATAATAGAACAAAGCCTTTTCAAAATAATTGTAACACTTCACAGCCCTTTTCTGAAAATTTGGAAATAATGAATAGTTATCATGGAATGTGTTCATTTTCCAAGTAATACAAAGAGGTCCCCATAACACAGTCTAGTGTCTAACACATACACAAAGCACAGTAAATACGTTCTGAGTTAACACTATAACCAATAACCAAGTGCAAAATAAGCTTGACAAACTTGTTTTGAGGAAGAAAGTATAACGTGGCAAATATACCTGAATAAAATTCTAAACACTGAATCTTTTTAATTTTGAGGTAATACTGGGGACTGACTTCAGGACCCTACACATAACAGGCAAGAACTATACTACTGAGCTACATTTCCAGCCCTTTTTATTTTTTATTTTGAAACAAAGTCTCACTAAGTTGGCCAGGCTGACCTCAAACTTGGAATCCTCTTGCCTTAGCATCCTGAGTAACTGGAATTACAGGTGTGTGCCACCAAGCCAAACAAAGAATCTTTAAAAAGTAACATTTTAAAAGCCAGGCATACCAGTGTTTATGTATAATCTCAGTACTCAGAAGGCTGAGGCAGGAAGACTGCAGCAGGTTCAAGACCAGCCAAGGGTACACAGTGAGTTAAGGTCAGCCTGAATTACAGTTATAGACCCTATCTCAAAAAACAAAGAAATACAAGTTTTGGAAACCAGTAAATATAATTCCATTCACTTTAGTTATAACGCCATGGTAACAAATATCTGTAAGGGTTCAGTTTTTACACACAACAGGACAAACATCTGTCAATAAGAATAAGGAGCAATTCTCTATATTACAGAAATCTCATATAGGAAATTTATTTACAATTAATCATGTACAACATAGAAAAGGTAAATAAATCTAATATATTAACACAAAACTGGAAAGCATGTCAGATCTTACTCCTGCACATCACACAATTATTTTCAAAGTGACACAATACAAAGATCATCAATCTTATCTGTCTGCCCTGAAGGAACTACAAATTTTCTCTTTAAAAAATGGCAATAAGTGACACACGTTCTTGTGAAATTTGGAAAACAGGTATAAAATGAAAAGCTATGAAACCTAATCGCTTTTAATAATTATTCGCTTTTAATAATTATTAAGTATGTGTTAGTCTTTATTTATTTATTTTTTTGGCGGTACTGGGGATCGAACTCAGGACCCTGCGCTTGCTAGGCAAGCGCTTATTCCACTGAGCTATATCCCCAGCCCTATGTTAGTCTTTATTAAAACAAAAAATAATCAAAATGTTGGACAATGAAATACATGATATATAATATACAGCTGAGCATGGTGATGCACACCTGTGATCCCAGCACTTGAGAGGCTGAGGCAGGAGGATCACTGTAAGTTCAAGGCCAGCCTGGGCAACATAGTAAATGCAAAGCTAGCCTGCAGTACACAGCAAGACACAAAACACACACACACACACAAACAAGAGTACACAACAGTAAAAGAAAAAAGTACACTTCTATTACACTGGTATGATAAAAATTTCAAATAGTTATTCTGTACCAAATTACATCCATGCTGTCACGGAGGTAACTTCCTTTTGTACCTAGAGTAAAAATAAATTCATTTAAAATATAGATGACAGGATATAGGATTCAGTTCATTTGTGAATTGTCTAGATATTAAACTTTTAACTTGAGACATATAGTATAAAGCAAGACATTTGCTGGTATGATAGATGTAGCAAATAACATCTATATTTAAGAGAATACAGCAACATAGCATGCCAGCAATGATTACATCTCAGGCTGGGCGTGGTAGCATATGCCTGTAATCTCAGCACTCAGGAGATTGAAGCAGAATGATCAAAAGGAGTTCAAGGGCAGCCTGGGCTCTGTAATGAGTTCAGGGGCACCCTAAACTACCCAGAGACCCTGTGTCCAAAAAAAATCTTGTAACCCCAAGAACTGAAGATTTCCTGGTATTACAGTTGAACATAAAATTTCTCTAACTACCACACTAAAAAAATAAAACACATTTAGTATTACTAAACTTGAAAGCTTATATTAATAAGCAATTAGGCGAGAATCTTGTTTCCCTTACTGTATATAAGTGCCATTTCATTTTGATGATAGCTTTAAGCAATAAACATTTTTATCCAACCAAAGAGATTAGCCAGAAAATAATAGAAAATGATACTGTTCAAAATTCCAAAAATCATCAAGACTAAATATAACAATAATATACCATGCTGTAAATCCAATTCATTTTGTGCTCTAAGTTCACAGACTCAAATGCATCAAAAAATACTGAAGTCTCTAGCTTACATAGTATAAAATTTCAGATGACAACGTGAAGAACTTGACCCACTCTAATACTAAGATTTAAAACTCATATTGTTCTGAGAAGACTCTAAGTGCTCCCTACCTGCTTGTAATTAGGAAAGGCATGATGTCAAGGGAGAGACTATTTAATCTCTGTCCCTAAAACCCACTCTGTGATTAGACACACTGAACAAATGAAATATAAAATACCTATTGAAGTTGTCCAATTTTTAAAAGGGCTTTTGAAAGTCACAAAGTTTTCCTTAACTTTTGTGTCCTTAATTAAAATAAATATCAGTATATCATTAAGAGAATAACAAAATTATTAATTTTCAGTTACCTTATTAAGCTCTGGAAATAGTTCCTGTATCACGATGTCCAATAAAACATAGGTCAGCTAGAGCAACAACAACAAAAAATAATACAATGTAAGGCACTACAAAATAAAAAAGACAAATACAAAATTCATGATGGTGGTTTACATGGGAAGATAAAGACAAGAGCTAAAACGAACACTAAAGTAGCTTCAATTTCATCAACAATGTTCTGTTCTTAAAATGTATGGAAGGTACATATATGCTTGCATGACTCGTTTATCATGCCTAACTCATTTTTGTTATTTTATGTTATAAAATGTTAAAGAAATGAGCAGGACACAAAATTGTAATTGTATTAAGATTTCAATAAGCTCTGGGCCATGGTGGCACATGGTACTTGCAAGACTGAGGCAGGAGGATCACAAGCTTGATCCTAAGTTTCCGGGGTAACTAAATGAGAAACAGTCTCAAAATAAAAAAGCTAAGTAGAGCTCAGTGATAAAACATCCCTGAGTTCAATCTTCAGTATAGGAGAAAACAAAACTAAACAAAAACCTCAACAAAATACACATACTATACACATAAAATTGTTAACTGGTTATTCTGTGCACCTTAAGTGACAGAATTACCAAATTTGAAGTTTTTACTTTATTTCATATTTTCTGTATCTCCAAAATTTTCACAATGAATGCTAACTTTAAATTTAAAAATTCATGTCATAAAGAAAGATAATCAACAAAAAGTAACACAAATAAAATACTTTTTTGTATCTGAATGTTTTAGTACACTGCTGTTGGGGACCGGACCGGGCGAGGACAAGACCTCCCCATGGCAATGGGCATAACTCCCTTGTAAGAATCAGAGTAATGGACTGACCCGTGGGAAAGCAATCTGTAAAGGCAGTGGTCCTCAACGGGTCATTATGTACCTTAGCAACCATTGTAACAGAAACTTTGGAGCTGTATCTAGGGCAAGGGTCTGGCAGCCTGCCTGACAAATCTGTCCTTAAGTGCTTTGCTCAATAAACGAAACCGCTGGTTACCTTCACCAGTCCTCCCGACTCTTCTTTCTTTGGTTCATTCCCTCTCCCCTCTCCCTGTTCCCAAGGTCAGAGCTGGACCCCAGCACACTGCCTTGATGCAGCACAGTGTCACCGAGCAAATCCAGCCAACGCCAGTTCACCAGCTTTAGTGACTCTCACCTGCTTGTTGAGCACCGGCTGCTGTAAACCATCGAACAGAAGCCTGATGCTTTCATACTTTGTTTCTTCACCAATGCATTTGACCACCAGATCTAAACAAGAAAGCCACACATGGAGCAATTTTTACAGTGAATGGATCACAAAACAAAGTCTTCACCTTGTTTCCCAGACACTGTACTATGCAAAAATAATATATTTCCCAAATCAGTTTCTGCAAGAGGCTCCTTGGGAACAAGTTTCATGATCAAGCTGAGAAATGCTGTATCATATACCACATTCCCCTGCAAAGTCATGGTCAGATTTCATGGCCTCAGTCATTTGCAGATTTTTCCTTAAGACCTAACTAATAATTGTTTGTGCAAAGTCCCACAATTTCAGGGAAACTGCAAATATCCTCTGTACTTGTTCTTTTGGTGGGAGGTTTGCAAGTAGCTAATCCAAAAGTGTTACTCAAATTCCTGCTGCTACCCTGTAACCCATCTCTGGCAGAAGCACCAGCATCCCTGCATTGTTACAGGTTGGTGCATCACATGCAGCTATTGAGTATTCTGTTCTGTTTTTCTTAAAGACCTAAGATTCTCCCAAAATACTCTATACCTTAGAAGGCTCTATTGATACAGTATTTTATTAAATTAAATTACACAACTGTGGGAGATATAACATAGCTAGGATTTAAACTATAAAAACAGGCGCTTATAGGCAGTTTTCTGACCATATCTGAAATTCAAGATTTTTCAAAATTCATGGGTGCTCTAGGAATATGAATTTCAGAGCTCCAATGTACTCCCTTTTAAAGATTCACAAAGCACAAAATATACTGAGGAATACTGCAATAATAAATTCACTACAATTAAGTGAAAAAGTATTATCCTACTAGGGTGAAGCAAAAATCTAAACTCTAAAATGATGTTTGTACACTTGTGCATACATACACAGAAATACACAGGAAAACAAGGATTAACACCAAACTGGAGCACAAGTCCACTTCCACACACTGGAGATGACGGGTTTCTACATTTTATACTGTGTATTTTCATAGTCTTCTTAATGTCAGATTTTTTAAAATTTAATTAATTTAAATGTTAAAGTACATTTGTCAAGTATCATTTGTATTATTCCTGTTAACAAAAGCAGTCACCATTTTTCTATAACCTCTAACATATGTTTTCCCCAAGCAGAAAAGATTTTTAGCTTAAAAAAAATGCTCAATTTTGCTCTTTTCCCATCATAACTACACTCTGAATACTATTCATGTAAAATTCTCTCTTTATGCTTAGTTTTATAAGGCAAAACTAAAGAGGCAAAGGTCAAGTTCAACTTTTCTCATATAGATCTTGTGCATATTTTGTTCAATTATACCTACATATTTCATTTGGGAGTACTAATCTCAAAACTGTTTTCAATTTCAAATTGCACTTATTTACTGCTGGTATGTAGTGAAGTGACTGACCTTTATGTATTAACTTTGTATCCTTTAGACCTGCTAAACTTGCTTATTAAAGTCCAGGGTCCATATGGATTCTTTCAGATTTTCTACACAATTATGTCACCTAGGAACAAAAGCTTCTTCCTTTACAACTCACAACCCATCACTGCACGGCCCTTTGGCTAAGATCAAGGGCAGTGCGACCTACGCGCCTCCACTTTCTTTTCTTGTGTTATTAGCAAAGACTTTCAGTGTTCAAGGGCAGTGGTCAGAGGAAATATTTTTTACTTTGCTTGGTCTTAAAAGGAGAGCTCTGAGTGTTTTTCACCATTAAGAATGTTACCATGAGGTTTTATATGTATTCTTTATCAAATTAAGGAAGTTAGTTTTTGTCATGAATAGGTCCTGGATTTTTATCATGGCTAGGTACTGGATTTTCTCAAATGCTTTCTTTTGCATCTACTGATATGGTCATTTGATTTTTTTTTTTTTTTCCTCTTTAACCTGTTCAGATGGACTGCATTGATCAATTTTCAAAGTTTGAAAAAGTATAGTTTTTATTTCTCTTGGTATTTCTTCTTTGGATAATATAGTTTTAGAAGTGTGCTGTTTATCACCAAGTACTTTAGGATTTCTCAGGTATCTTTCTGTTACTGATTTATAGTTTAATTCCACTGCAGTTGAAGGGCAGACGCTTCTTTTCTTTATATTTGTTGAGGCGTGGTGGGAACACCTGTAAACCCAGCACTTGGGTGGCTGAGGCAGGACAGCTGCAAGTTAGGCCAGCCTGGGCTACATAGTTTGAGTTCAAGGCCAGCCTGAACTACAGTGTCTCAACACAAAAACAGAAAGTTCTTAGTGGTAACATGAAAAGAACAAATTATATTAATGAGTTCATTTTAATTGGTCAATGTAACTACTGTTATAATAAAATCTCTCAGTAACATTTAGTTTCTTTAATTACTACACACTGTGACCCCAAAGGAGCAGCTAATCTATTTAGTCACTTAAATACTGCACCTGGAATGTAGTTCATCATTTCTTCAAAAGTCTTTTTTGCTGCTTTTTGCTTATCTTGGAGAGAGCGAGGTTCAGTATTTTCACAGAATATAGCATCTAAAAAAAAAGTACAGAAACAATTATTTCTGAAATATTCCCTTATTTATATTTCCTCACAGTAGAAATGCTAATAAACTGAAGAAAAACGAGACTTCTTACTGTTTTAAATACAGTGAAAACTACTAAGTATACAGAACATGAGACAAAGATGTGATAAAATACCTCTGAGCAGTGTTATGAGTGAGACCAGCCGGTGCTCCTGGAATAGCTGCTCTAGTTTACAGTGGAGATAGTAATCAGTGTACATTTCCAAGGTGTTTTTAAAAAGGATTCGAGCTCCCATTAACAGATGATGAAGCCAGTCAGGAACTTGGAAAACTACCCGTCCTGAGAAGAATCAATTGAATACTTTGCTCAATTTGTTTGATAAGTAGATATTCTCAGTATTTTCCATTGTAGAAAATACAAGTAACAATGGTCAGCATTTTATTAGTAAATACTAATAACTTTAGTGTGCTCAAAACCAATTGTATTAAATTTTACAAATGTAGTATCTTCCAAGTTAAAAAAGGCAAAATGAAGCAATGTTCAGGAGTAGCAAAGTGCATCACTGAAGAAATAAGACAGACAAATAAATGAAAAACAAGCTTTCACCTGAACCACTTAGCTCTCACCTACATACATCAGGTAATCATAGACTCCTTCTACAGTCATCACCTCCATAAAATAATTCTGATTGTGTCTTCTCTCTGCATTCTCGGCGCGATTTGCATTGTTCTTAAACAGGTCATTGAACAGCTGAAGTTGGAATAAGAGACATAGTTCATGCCGTCTATTGATGACAACCATGTGAGACTACAAAAACCCGAACAAGGCACTTGACCAGGTCCTTACCAATTAGAACGTTATCAGGTTAGACTCTGCTTCCAAAATTCCTCATTTATGCCCTAAATTACATAAAGCATGTATACTCCACCCAAAATGCTACATAAAAACTTGCATTCACTTTAAACACAACAGATAATTCATTATACATAAAGAACTCCCCTCCCTTTTTTCTTTTTCTGAGACATGGCCTTGCTATGATAGCCTAGGCTGGCCTCAAACTTATAGTGATCCTCCTGCCTCAGCCTCCTGAGTGCTGGAATTACAAGCAGATGCCACCATACCTGGCTACCTCCATTGTTTTTATACACCAAAAGAAGCAAAATAATTTATAAAGATGTGTCAATATCCATGCCTAATTTTAATACCACCATGATTTAAAAACTATACGTCACTATTTAATCAATGAGTTGAGACAATAATTTAGCTTTTGGCAAAATTTACCCAGACAATAATATTCAAAGCTCAGAAAGGCCTAAACAATGTGAAAAGACATAATTACTGATAGTAAAAAAATGTCAAAATAACTAAATCTCAGCTGTACCTACCCCCAAATATGTAGTCTGTTATCAATAATAACCACATATATCTTAGGTAATTTATTTCAAGAAAAGTATTATTTTATTTATTCATATATCTACTCAGCAAATATTAAGTATTTTCTATATTTGAGATAGCATGTAAAGGGCAAAGAATACAAAGACAGGTCAGAAAATTAACATCTAATAGAAATGCCAATAAATAAATGACATAAAAGTGACTATAAGAAAAACAAAGGACAGAAGACAGTAGAAGAAGTGTGTTCAATTTTATCTGAAGTTTTTTAAGCTTTGTAGAGAAGTTTCAGAAGAACAGAGAACATATATATTCTACAGGCTCTTCTGTTAGATATTCTTTACCTACAGGCAGAAATTTAAAACATTTTCTTCAACCCAAAACATATGCCAAAGGCTCCCTTTTCCTGCTAAGTCTCTCTATTCTTGTATGCTTTCAATTTCTGCACTAGAGAACAGTAACACTCTAGAAAACAGAGGGGGCAAAACAACCGAAGCACCTAATCCCACAGCCTGCACCTCTGTATATTCCCTTTTGGGTCTCTACCTAAATCCCTAGGGGTTTAAAAAAACAGTACTGCCTATTTCTTTCACTTAAAACCACATCAAGTATGTTTACATTACTTTATAGTTTGTCTAATATACCTGCTATAAAATATTCCTTGAGCAGATGTTCAAGATAATCATTCCTATATTATTAGTTGCATGCTGCAGTGAATTTTTAGTTTATAATGTAAATTTTGTGCCGTTGTCAATTTCTATTTCTATAAATAGTTTAATAAATATCTTTACATATTACAGATAATTCTATTAGATTATTTTCTTCTGGCAAATTCCTATTGCTTTGGCATACCAAGTCAAGGAGCATAAACACCTGATGATTTGTTACAGGGTACCAAATTCCTTTCCCTAAAAGTTGGGCTCATTTACAAGCCACCAGCAAAGTCAACTTCCATTTTGATCAAACTTTCAAAAATATTTTGCAGCCAGGTGTGGTGGTACACGCCTATAATCTCAGCAGTTCAGAGGCTGAGGCAGGAAGATTGTCACGAGTTTGAGACCAGCATGGGATACAAGTGAGCTCAAGATCAGCTTGAACTGCATAGCAAGACCCTCTCACAAAAAGACCAAAAAAAAGAAAAAACGAAAAAATTTTACAGATATATCCTTTTTTTTTAAATTTTTTTTTCTGGTATCAGGAACCGAACTCAGGACCTTGCACTTGCCAGGCAGGCACTTATGCCACTGAGTTATATCCCCGGCAGATACAGTTCTTATGTACTAAAATTCATACGCTAATATTAGCCTTTTAATGTCTGCAATGCTTTTTAAAGTTCTATCACTCAGAAGTACACATATATAGTAAAGGCCACCTAAAGAATTTAAGTGTCTCTTACATCTTTTTAAACAGTTCTGAATTTCAACATAACGTATATTCATAGCAGTCCGAAGAGAGAAGATTAATATTACTAAGATGAATTGCATTTATGTCTGTTTCTTGGGAGACAGAACTATTACTGAGATGGTCTGAGACTTCAAGAGCCACTTAAGATGATGCCTGAACAGAGAGGAGGAAAAATCAGGGCCCGAATATCAATTTCTTCTATTTCTACTAATAATGATATTTAATGTAATTTTTGCGTTCAAAAAAGATAAACGTAAAGGACTACTAAAGAAAGCAACATGTCCGTTAATGGAGACAAAGCACAATCCAAAACAAATTCAAGATGGGCCAAAAATCTTTTAACTATTATGCTTTTCTGAACACAAGATAGGTGGGCTTCCCAGGCTCCTCCTTACCCTCCAGTCCTGTGCCTGTGTATGCTGCTGCTCAAAAACCTTAAGTACCAAGCAGCATTTCATAATGCAATAGATCAGACCTAATTCCTATTTTGCCTGAAAAGGTCTACAGAATAATGAAGTACTACCTTAAAAAACTGTACACTTGGCAGAAATTTTTTGAAAATTCTAAAATTAAAAATGAAAATTTCTTAAAAGTCTGAATAGGTTTAAATAGCAGACCACATACTGTAAAGCAGGTAGAGCTGGAGACAGGAGACAAATGATCAGAAAAAAATAAACGGAAATAGATCAGAAAGTAGAGGAAAGAAACAGACAAGACAAAAAACATGGGGTAAAGTTAAAAGATATGGAAAATAGAAAAAGAATTAAATCAGAGTTCCAAAAGGAGAGAAGGCACAGAATAGGGAAAAGGCAGTGTCTACAAAGGTAACAGCTGGACATTTTTCAAAGTCGGTTAAAAAAACAAAAGGTAGACTAGTAAAACAACAGTCCAAAGACCATCCTTCTCCATCGCTACATTCCAGTATGGTCTCCCCCACGTCAGCTCCAGGCTTGTCTCTTGACTTAATTATGTTTTCAAGCAACATACAGTACCTTCTTGTTGTTTTCTGAAGTAGGGCTGAGAATGGTCAGTTCTGGTCTACTTGGTTTAGGCTTTGGAGATTCACAAGAATTAATGAAATTCATGATGAAAGGTTCCAAATGCTGACCTTTCTGTGGTGATAGATCAGTAAAAAAACATTGAAAATCAAGATTATGACTTTTAGTTTCACCAAACCAACTATGTATGACTATCATGTTATAAATACACATAAATTATATATTCACCTCTTTCATTAGTTTTCCAGGAACAGACTTTATAATTTTCCCTGCAATCAAAAGTACAATATTAATTTTATGAAGACATAATGCATTTTATAACTGCTTATGTATTTGCTTTCATCTTTTTAAATAGTAAATAGCCACTGAAATGTAAAACTATAAAAAGCATTTGTAATTGACTTTTCACATTCAACGGAAATTTACAATAAATGTGGTATAGGTGCACATGGGGTTTAATTTAAAATAATCTAGTGCAACAGGAAGTAATGGGATGGAACAAGCCTAGTATTGATAGCTGTTGAAGTAGAGTGAAGAATTCATTACATAATTTTCTCTACTTTTGTGTACACTTAAAACTTCAATTTTAAAAGTTTTCAAGAAATTTTCAAATTATCTATGATGAATGTGATCGTTACATATATCTAAAATGTACCAATAAAATCTAGTTTTAAAAGATTTTAAATAATAATGAATACATAATGATACCTAGAAACATATAATAGTAAAAAAAACTTTTAAGAATTTATGTAACATTGCTGGGCGTGTAATCTCAGCACTCAGGAGGCTGAGGCAGTAGGATTGCTGTGAGTTCAAGGCCAGCCTATGCTACATAGCAAGGCTCTGTCTCAAAAAAAAAAAAAAAAAAGAATTTATATAAATTTATATAACATTTGAACTATTTCAATAGTTTCCATTCAAATTTTGAGAGGAAAAATTTCTATTTTAATCCTATTTTCCCAACTTAATCTTATCTCTAGTTTTCCTTATCATAAAATATCAAACCATCTTATGATTTTCTCAAGTATTTAAAGTAAGATTAAAAACAAACCAAAGTGACAAATACAACTTAAATTTCTTTCAGCTAAATTTAGCAAAAAACTAGATATAGCAATTGTAGGAGACATTAATAATAAAAAATAAAAATATTATTCCATGCAAATTACCCAAATCTTGGCTATTTTTGGCTGTCATACTCTCAGTAATACTTCTAATCCCCTCAGTGTCTTCAAATTCTTTACAGTACAGTTTTATCTTCACCCTTCTCTGTGTGTTGAATTACTGCTTAATATGAAAGAAAGTAAAACTCAAATCTCTAATCTTTACCTGTCTCCTGTCCTACAAAACTTCTTCAACTGGATACCATAAACAAAGTAAGTTCAACATGGCTCTTAATGTATGCTTAACCCAGAAAGTAGCAGCATTCATTCGTTTAAATAGAAACTTGGATGATCTTTGATCATTCTTCACCTTCAATGAAACCTACTTAGTATCCACATCCACCCAGTTCTATTTCCTAAACACTGTATATAACCGAACAAACAGTAAAATATCCTCAGTTTTGCCAATAAGAAGACCATATAAACCAAATAATTTGGGTTAACTAAATGTGCTAACTTATGGGGACCAGATAGAAGCCAGGCACCTATGTATGATATCTAATTCACTCACTTAGTTCTAATGTATACTTAAGATTATATTATGTAAAAAATGTGGGAAAATCCTGCTTTTTGTCTCATATTAGTTTAACAATTTTATTCCAAGTTTTCCAGCTTATATTAGGTCAATCTGAACATCACATAAAGGGAATCATGTTGTATTTATTCTTCTTTGCTTTTCATTTAGCTTTAAGTTCTAAAAGTCTACTACATTTTTGCAAGTTGCATCAAGTTATAGGTATTCACTGCTATAGGCCTGCAACTTTTTATAAATCTAGCAGTCTACAGATCCATTCTAATACTAATGATCACTTGTGCTGTTTCTAGAGTGAGCTACTACAAAGGTGCTATGGACATTTTAAAACATGGATTCAAGATTTTCCAGAGTATATATTTCAGAAAATTACTAGCCTACTCATCAGTTTTTCTACCCAAGTAGTTTTACATTCCTACAAAAATACACAAGACTTCCTGTTACTCCACATCTGTATCAAAACTTGACATTTAATACTACCAGATTTTTTTAAAAAGCTGATCAGTATGGTGCTATCTCAATATGGTTTTAATTCGCATTTCCGAGGTTATTAAAAAAATTAGTACCTTTGTATATATTGGTCATTTCTATTTTCTTTGTTGAAATGCCTTGTCTCCCATTACTGTTCTACTGTAGTGTCTTCTTATAGAATTGTGCAATTCAAATATTCTCTAGACCCAAGTTCTTTGTTGCTTCATGTGTTAAAAATATCTTCCTATTCTTTTCATGCTCCTCATGGTCTTTCTTACAGACAAAAGTTTTTATTTTTAATATTTAAAAATCTTTTGTTTAGTGCCTTAAAAATCACTTTATTTTATATAAACATATAGATCAATGAACTGTAGAGGATACAGAAACACCAAAAGGTACATTCAACCATTTGATCTTTGACAAAGGGACCAAAACTATACACTAAGGAAGAAAAGCCTAAAGCCTCTTTAACAAATGGTGCTAGGAAAACTGGCTATCCACATGTAGAAGATTAAATCTGGATCTGTATTGCTCAAAATATACTAAACTAAAATCAAAGTGGACCAAAGATCTAAATATTAAAACAAACGTAACAGGATAGAAGACAGAGTAGGTAAAAGACAGAGGCAGCGGCAAGGACTTTCTGAACAGAATCCCAGTCACACAAGAAATAATATCAAGAACGAACAAATGGGATTACCTCAAATTAAAAGTGTCTGCCCAGCTAAGAAAACCACCCACAGAATAAAAAGACAATCTACAAAATAGGAAAAAAATTTGGACAGCTACTCCTCAGACAGAGGTCTATACTCTAGAATTTATAAGGAATTCAAAATAATTAGATCCCCAAAAATAAAAGAACCAATAAAAAAATGGACAACTGAAATGAACAGGCACTTCTCAGAAGTACAAATGCCCAATAAATACATCGAAAAAATGTTCATCTCTGACCATCAGAAAAATGCAAATTAAAACACTGAAATTCCTTCTTACTCCAGAAAGACTGGCTATCTTCAATGAAATCAGTAACAAATGCTGGTGAAGATGCAGAACAGGAGCCTTTCTATACTGTTGGGAATACAAACTAGTAAAACCACTATGGAAATCTGTACAGCGATTCCCTCAAAACACTAAAAATAGAAATTCCATTCTATCAGTATTCCCCTTCTACATAACTCGCCCAAAGAGTTAAAGCCATCATATTACTGGGATAACATTGAGATAGTGTTTATAGCAGCACAACTCGTAATAGGTAATGCTGGAAGTGGCCCACGAGGAATGGATAAAGAAAATGTGGTACTTATACACAATGCAGTACTGTTCTGCTACGAAGGAAAACTTTTAGACCTTTGCAGGAATGGTCCCTGACACGATGTTAGGTGAAATAGATCAGTCACACAAGCACAAATAGTACATGGTTTCTCTTATATGAGAAACCCAAAGTAGAAATCATTTAATGAGTACAATAAAAAGATAATGGGGAATAGACCTTTTTATAAATGGGAAGAGGACCAAGAGATGGACAGAGGGATGGGGTGAGAGTAAAAAGAATTCAGATACGTTACAAACATGAATCAACTCCCCAGAATTATGTATCATGAGCTACACATGTACTAATAAACATTTTAAAATAAATTTTAGGAAACCAGTTAAAAAGCAGTTTGTAGTCTGGGCGTGGTGGCACACACCTGTAATCCCAGCACTCAGGAGGCTGGGACAGGAAAATTGCTGAGTTCAAGATCAGCTTGAACTACATTAGCAGGACCATGTCTCACAAATCCACCTACCTACCTACCTATTTTGTTTTAGAAGCCACGGATGGTGGTACACATGTGTAATCCTAGCTACTTGGGAGGCTGAAGCAGGAGGATCACAAGTTCACAGCAGGAAATAAATTTAAAAAAAAAAACAAGTTCACAGCCGGCCTGGGCAATTTAGAGAGATCTTGTCTTGAAAGAAAACGAAGAAGGGCTGGGGATGTAGTTCAGTAGTACAGCTCCCACGTGTTTGATCCCCAATACGGGATGGGAGGAAGAAGACATCTATTTTATAAATGTGAACAGTTTGTATCTGCTTATTCTGGTTTCTGTTTATTCTTTTTTGTAAACTATATGTTCATTCTGTCTTCTCAGTGTAAAAATGGTATTCAGATTAACACAGGCCTTCTCTCTTTACCCTAAACCAATTAAAAATACTTTAGAAAATCAACTGCTTAACATATAAGCAACAGAAAATATTAAAAAGAAGTTTTTCCTTATCCTAAGGTCATGAAGCTATTCATTCTATAAAATCTTTTATAATCATTGTAGGTTTGTATATGGGATATGGGGCTCTACTCCACTGAATTTGGTGTTGCTGTTGGGTTTCTTCGGAGCTCAGATGTATATTTAGAGTTTCAGCAACATTTCAGGGCCTTCCTCATTCTACAGAACCATTCTCAGCCGAGCACGGTGGCACATTCCAGCATTCTGAGAGACAGGCAAAAGGACTCAGGTTCTAAGCCAGCCTAGGTAACTCGGTAACTTAATGAGATGCTGTCTCAAAACTAAAAATTCAAAAAGCTCAGTGCAAAGCCCTGAGTTCAATCCCTGGTGCAGCAAAAAAAGGAAGAAAGAAGGAAGGGAGGGAAGAAGAGAGGGAGGGAGGGAGAGAAGGAGAAAAGCCAAGCTTGTAAGTCAAGTGTCCAACATACACAGATCTGTCTGGAGTTCTCTGTTCTGGTCTACAGATTAACACAGTATTTTAAGTCATGATATACACAGTACTAGAGTTCTCTCTTTTTCTTCTAAAGTAAGTTATGTTAGCTGTTACTAAATGTCCATGTACATTACACATTCTGCTTATGAATTTATACCACACACACACACACACACACACACAATTTGATTCTGACTGAGAATGAATTATATCTAGATATTAGCTTGTGGATAATTTTACATCTTTGCAATACTGTAATTTCTAAACAGTAAATATAGCTTCTACATGGATCTTCTCTAATATCCCTGAATAAAAGTTTGTAGTAATTTTCTTTCTAATGGTCTTACAGATACATAACCACTAGGTTTAAACCCAGATACTGATTCTAACAGCCTTTACAATCTTCCTGCAAATACTCCAGTTGTATTTCTGCAACCCACACCTGACTAGTTAACTCTGCCATTTAAAACCATTTATTTACTTTGTTTGTTTTTCAGCAGTGCTAGGGACTAAAGCCAGGGGCACTGCACTGAACTGCATCTCCAGCCAATTTTATTTTGAGACAGGGTCTTACAAAGTCACTATATTGCCTAAGCTGGGACTAAATTTAGACCTTTCCACCTCAACACTACAAAATGCTGGGACTGTAAGTGTATGCTACCACATCAGGTTTTAAAACCTACTGATGCCTCTTCCTTCCTGCTTAGAGGATCAAGTCCGAATTCCTCACCATGACACATCTGCCATTAATTACCTTTCTAGCACCTCTCTCTCACATGTTCCTTCCCGAACTACCAAGCCTTCCTATTTGATTCGTTCCTCTTCCATGTCTCCTGTACATGCCATCCCTAAACCTGTATTTCCTCCTGACAATGTCCTCTAATTTCCTAAGATCTAGACAAAGGAGACTGACCCACAAAAGGCTTCTTTAATTCCCTAAATAGTGCCAGGAAAACAGATCATCAAAGATGGGTAATGTGTAAACATACAGATACAGTGAGAAGGGTATAGAAAGTAGAAACAAAGGCACAGAATAAACAAAGGCACAGAAGTGAAAAAAATATAATATACTATACACACACACACACACACACACACACACACGTATACATGTATTTGTATACATACACAAGCATGTATATATGGGGTTTAATTTAATAAAGTGTAAGAAAAGGTAGTTAAGAAACAAAATTGTTAAGAAATATTGCTATCAAACCATACAATGACTTTCAGAGGGGTCTTTAGGAATGAAGGTTTCCTATGATAACGGAACAACCAAAGGATTTTAGATATGATCAAAGCTATACTTTAGCAAATGTAATATTAATATGATATGTGAGATAAATTGGCTGAGGACAGAGAAGTGGACAGGAATATAAGAAATTAATCAGGAAACTTAGTACAGGCCAAATAAGAGGCAATGAAAACAAGAATTAAGTAAATGGTACAGAGAGAAGACAAGCGTTAGAAACTGAAAAATAAATAAATGTATAGTAGCAGCATGAGGAAGAAAAATCCATGGTAATGTGACTATTCCAAGCATGACAAGATGACCGTAGTGCCGTGAACAGAATTACATAGTGGGTCTAAAAAGAGGCTAGAAGATCAGGTGGTCACATCCAACTGTTAAGGAGAAAAGTTTAAAAGTCAGATTCTAACTGTTAATGAGAAAAGTTTAAAAGTCAGATTCTGTTTGGAATTTTGTTTTTGGTTTACAGTGCTAAGGATTCACCTCAGAGCTTCACATGCTGGGCAAGTGTCTGACCCCTGCACTACACCCTTCACCCTGGAAATAGCACAAATATAGGAAAGAATTAAAGTAATAGACTCTACTAAATCGGGCAAGAAGAAAATTGAAAACTGAGTCATGGGAAACACCTATATATAGGTATATAGAGATACAGGGGGATTAGAAAAAGGAGTGAGCCATTTAAGACAGTGATATCCAGGTAATAAATGCCAGAAGAGAACTTTTCAAGGAAAGAAGGCAACAGAAGGGATCCAGAAGGGTGAGAAGTGAAAAGATGCCTGCACGCACCTCTGGTAAAAATGAGCTCGCAGATGAGCAACACACAGGATGGTAACTGAGAAGCAATTTTTAAAACCAAAGCAGAATGCATGCTTTAAGGAGAGTTGTGGCATAACTTACTGCAATTTTTAAAAATTCTTAATTTTTTTCCGCAGTGCTGTGACTAAAACACAACATTTCACACATGCCAGACAACTGCTCTACCACTGGGCTACATCCACAGTCTCAGTTATTTCTTTTCTTTTTTTCTTTTTTTAAGAGTGTATTTAATAATATATGTAATGGATCAATGGTTAGAAAAACATAACCTATCTGGATTTCTGTTGATCTTTTGCTATTTAAAAACACTACAACAATTTATCAAAAAGTGACAACTAGAATTAGATGCTTAAATACTATAACACAAAAAACACCTTCTGAAACATTATCTTCAAAAAATACTATCAATCACTAGCTGAGAGTTGTGGGCACACCTGTAATCCCAGCACTCACTGGGGAGGCTGAGGCAAGATCACTGCCAAATTCAAGGTCAGCCTGGGCTACACCAGAATTCAAGGCCAGCCTGAATTACATAGCTAGACCGTGTCACAAACAAAACAAAACAAAAAATTATCAATCTCCAATAGTAATAATCACAATAAAATATCTTCAATATCTCAGCAGGCTATTCTTTGACTTTGAATTTTAGCTTTGCCGTAATAAAAGTATTTTAAACAAACCGACCAAATATAAGCTTTTCATGTATCTTTGATTATCTTTAAAATACTACTGGTGGAAATATGGCAATCTGCAAAATAGTTTTAGGCAGCCTACAAAACAGCTTTACAAATTAAGAAGTTATTCTGAAATTAATCATCAAAATTTTATTCAACTAAATTTTTTATATTATCAAGAAAAACTTTTAAAAACACCAACATTCAAGGCAGAAATGTTCCGACATACTCTATCCCACGTGTCTATTCCATGCCAGAGATTTAAAATTGCCAGAGCCAATTTGATAAACTTAAATAAAATTCATGTACAGAGGTACCATGGGAAAACTTTGCTCAAAAGATTAATTCAATTTTAACTAATTATTACAGCATTTACTTACCAGAATTACAACTACAAACTACCCACAGAAAATTAGGCTTTAAGAAATATTTGTAACATTTAAAATACAAGAGGAAAAATGTGTTATGACAAAGATGGGGGGAAAAAGCACCTGAGTCTTAAGTCAAAGACCTGGTCTTTTTTAGATTTTGAGATGTTTCAAATACCATAACCTATTAAGGTAATATATGCTAAAAAATAGCTTCTCCACTGTTTTATATGGTCTCACACTGATTAATGACAAGGATGTGTTCTGAGAAATGTTGTGTGAACATCAGAACGGACTTACATAAACAAAGACAGCTACAAAACCAATAGGTAGTACGTTCTTGTATGACTACTGACATATACATACTTTATCATTGACCGGAACATTATTACATGGCATATGATTCTATCTACATTTAAAAAATAAAGACAAAAACATATTGGCTAATAATAACATGCTGTGATAGAATATATGATCAGAAGTGACTGCTTAAAATAATGAACTCACAAAATGGACAGGCTAAAGTCATCAACTGACAAGCTGTCACCAACTACAAAAATAAATCTCCTACAATTCACCATATGTCTATATCAAAAAAACTATTTTTAATTAATCTGAAAATACTGATTCTTTTCTTTTTAGTTTATCTTCACATACGTTCCTTTCAACTGACTTACCAAGATTTACATCTGGTAGTATCTTATCAAGAAATTGTGTTTCCCCACCATTAGGGGAAAGAAAATCTGCCAAAAGTTGACTATTACTCAGTTCTGGATGCTGCAGAAGTTTCTTAAATAAACAAGAATAAAAGAACAGGTTAGAGATCTAGAGTGGTATTCAAAACTGTATAGTAATGACTTTAAACAAATACAAAACAAAAACAACTTTTAATCACCAAAAGCTATTTTTTATATTCCGAGTAACAAAATGCGTGCATACAATGAACAGCAGTGCACTGTAGGTAAAACCTCAGCCTTTACGGTCAAACACATTTGGATCTGCGTTCTGGCTCTTTTATTCGTTCATTAGATGAGCCCAGAAAAATTATAGATTGCCCAAGAGTCAGTTTTCTCCTGTGAAATGGGGATGACACTATCTACTTTGTGGGTAGAAAAAGAAGCTATTATTTCTGTTTTCATCTGTAAAATGAGTATTACAATATGATACAACTTCCTTAAAACTTTATTTAATGGAATCCAGGACCTCTGCCCTGAGCTACACCCTCAGCCCTTTATTAATGTTTTATTTTAGACAAGATTTGTCACTAAATTGCCTGGATAGGTTTGAACTTTTAATCCTCCTGCCAAAACCTTCCAGATTACTGGATTACAGGCATATGCCACCACTCCTGGCTTCCTTCCTTGAAAATTAAAAGAAGTTGGCATAAATAGTTTCATAGAAAACTAAATACACAATGTGAAGACAAAAAAAAAAAAAAAACCTAGAAAATCTGCCTTCTATTCTCGCAACACTATCTTTTAGCAAGATAAAATGACTTTTAAACACCAAAACTGACTCAGTCTTAACTAATATTTAGTTTTGCAGGAATCCTTATAGGCAGAATTCTACATAAACAAAATACCAGTAGAGTAATCTCTAATTTAAGCGCTCATTACAAGAAAATATCACTTCTAGAATGAAGTTCTCTAATTTTTAGAAAGCATTAGTTGGTTAAAATAATGGTTAATAATATCAATAAATAAAGATAGGTTATGTTGTTAATTTTCACACCACCAAAGAGTTATACAGAAAATACTTCTGACTTGACAGCATTGAAGGGTTCAGACAGAAGGAATTAAGTATAAAGACTTCATACTGTTTTGATTTCTTTTGGTACCAGGCATCAAACTCAGGACCTTGCACTTGCCAGGCAGGCACTTGTGCCACTGAGCTACATCCCCAGCCCAAAGATGTCATACTGTTGAAAATTTTTAACTCAAAAAGTATTTATTCTTGGTTAAGAGGCATATAAATTTAACTGTATTAATACTTAAAATTATAAAATTCATACAAGAATAAAAGACTTTTTAATCCAGTAAAAATATTTTCTTTGCTCTTAGGCATTTGATAAAGAAATATGATCAATATGATCATTTTGGAAACCCAGATATTTCAAAATCAGTAACATTTAAACTAACTGTACCACCCACTAAAATAACACACAAATTACACTGCTTATTCAATATGGTGTAAATACAAAATGGAATTTAATTTCAAGTAACTGGTCCTAGAAAACTAAAGACACCTACGGTATGAACTACAAATGCAAAGAGGCTGGGGCTGGGGATATAGCTCAGTGGAATAAGTGCTTGCCTGGCAAGCACAAGGTCCTGAGTTCGATCCCTAGTACCGCAAAAAAAAAAAAAAAAACAAATGCAAAGAGGCTAAAGAATACAATAAAGATTATTCCAAAATTCATAAAATACTACACGCAAAATCAAACCGGAAACAGAACTAAAATAACAAAAGCTATTGCTTCTTACATTCTTTTACATTAAAAGTTTTTTTTAAACTTTCCAAAACCAAGTTTTTGTGTTTTCTTTTCGTTTTTTGAGATAGGATCTCAATATTTCAGGCTCGCCTTGAAGTCACAGCAATCCTTCTGCCTCAGCCTCCTGAGTGCTGTGATTATAGGTATGCAACACTATCCCTAATCCATATCAAATTTTAATTAGTTTAAAACTAAAGACTATTCCCCCCCTCTAAGAAAATACCTGATCTTTACGTGGGCATCAACTTAAAAATATATACATATGTTCTCACAAAAATTTGTTTTAAAATCCACATGGAAAAGCAAAAAATTTATTTTTATTTTTGAAACAGGGTCTCACTACGTAGTTCAGGCTGGCCTTGAACTCACTATGTAGCACAAGGCTGGTCTTGAACTCATGGTGATCCTCCTGCCTCAGCCTGCTGAGTGCTAGGATTACAGGCATGCACCAGTATGTCTGGCTATAAAACAAAATTTTTTTAAAATACACATGGACAGTTATTATAGATCAAAGCTAAAAGACAAATGTGAAAATACTATCATTAGCAATGTTTTAAATTAAGTAATACAGTTGGTAGCATACCTGTAGATATTCCTGAAATTCTTCTCTCTTTGACTTTAAGAATTCATAATTTTTGGGGCCAATGATCCTCTTAGATGGAAGCTGGGCATCAGGAAATGTGCCTAAAATTTGTACAGATTAAAGTTCATATTATGTTCTGCTACTGTTTTTAAAATCTAGTTACAAATTTATTATGGCTAATCCACATTCATAGCACTGCCATTCAGAATTATCTTTTAAGTAATCTTTACAAAATCAGAGAGCTTCAGATTGGAAGTTCAGATTTAAAAAAATTTTACTCTATTAAAACCTAAAATATCACACCTCTCAACAACCACTCTTCATTGACACAAAATGTTTAGCTTTCTACAGTAGTAAAACAGCTTCAACAAAGTCTCATGGTATTATATTTAAATTGATGGGCTTCTGACAGGTAATATTTCAGAAACATTCTCTCCTGAGGGAAAAAAAGGTTAGTATTTTGTCAATGTTATATAAGCTTAGAAACAAAATTTAAAAGCATTCTTCTTTGAGTATGCATTCTTAAATATGACTGAAATTGGAAATTGTAGTAATAAAAAGAAAATGAAAGAGGTAAAATTTTAGTACCAAAAAGAGTTGGACTCCAACCTTAGATTAATCCAAGACTTGAAAGGACAGATAAATTATCTTAGCCTTACGAAAAGCCATCACAGGAAGAACAAGACAAAGACAGTGACCCAAATGTATATATTTTTTCCAATTTATCTACCTTTAAAAGAAATATTCGTAGCTGGAAACAAAGTCAACACTCAAAAATCAATAGCCTTCCTGTACACAAATAACAAATTCACTGAGACAGAAATTAGGGAAACAACACCTTTAATAATAGCATCTAAAAACATGAAAAACTCAACAAAGGATATAAAAGGATGTAATGAAGGATATAAAAGACCTCTACATTGAAAACTATAAAACTCTGAAAAAGGAGATCGAAGATATCAGAAAATAGAAACATATCTGTTGCTCTTGTGTAGGAAGAGTGAATGCAGTGAAAATGGCCATTCTTCCAAAACTGTTATACAGATTTAATGCAATTCCAATCAAAATTCCAACAGCATATCTCACAGATCAGAGAAAACAATCGTAAAATTCTGGAACCAGAAAAGACCTAGAATAGCAAAGATAATTTTGGGCAATAAAGGCAAGGCGGGGGGCATCACAATCCCTGACCTGATATACTATAAAGCTCCTGTGATAAAAACAGCATGGTACTGGTGCAAAACAACAACAACAACAACAACAACAACAACAACAACAAAACCACCCAAACCTTAAGATCAATGGAACAACTCAGAAGATGAAGAAACAACTTCAGACACACTTATCTACCTTATCTTTGACAAAGATGACAACCACATTCACTGGAAGAAACATAGCCTCTTAAAAAACCATATAGATAGCCTCTGTACATGACAAAGATTAAAATTGGATCTGTATCTTCCATCATGCACTAAACTAAATCTGAAATGGATCAAAGATCTAAATATTAAAACAGAAACATTAAATCTGCTGGAAGAAAAACTAGGTGAAACTCTTAAAGACATTGTTATAGACAAAGACTATGAATAAAACTCCAGTCATACAGGAAATTATCATGAAAAATCAACAACTGGGATCTCATCTTATTAAAAAGCTTTTGCATAGTAAAAGAAACCACCCACAGAAGGAGGAGATAACACACAATGTGGGAAAAAATGTTTGCCAGCTGTTCCTCAGACAAAGGATTACTATCAAAAACATACAAAAACTCAAAAATATCGCACCTCCCAAATTTAAAGACCCCACCCAAATAGGCATTTGAGATTAATACACACTTCTCAGATGAAGAAATACAAGCAACAAATAAATATATGAGAAAATGCTCAATATCACATCATTCAAGAAATGCAGACTAAAATAACACAGATTCCATCTCACCCTGGAAAGAATAGCTATTATCAAGAAATCAACCAATATCAAATGCTGGAGGGGTTGTGGGGAAAAAGAAACCCTTCTCCTCTGAAAAAGGAGATGGAAAATATCAGAAAATGGAAACGTATCTGTTGCTCTGAAACCCTTTTCACACTGGTGAAACCACTGTGGAAATAGTGTAGAGATTCCTCAATAAACTAGGACAGTGATATAACAGTGATATATGCACACCCATGTTTATAGTAGCACAATTTGTAATAGCAAGATCTTGGAAACAACCCAAATGCCGGTTAATGGAAGCATGGATAAAAAGATGCAGTCCTTTTATACAATGGAGTAGTACTCGGTCATAAACAACTATAAAATGGACACTTTTATAAGTAAACAGATGCAACTCAAGACCATATTCGTAAGTAAAATGAACCAGATGCACATGTGCAAACATCATACTGTCTCCCTAGTGTGAGAAGCTGAGTCAGTAAGATGCAAAATGTACAATGATATCATAAAATAGGAAGAAGCTGTTCAAAAGGAAAGAGAAACTGGGATGAAGGAAAGGAGAAAAGAAGGAAGAGAAAAAAGTATACACACACACACACACATATACACACACGTATATATGATAGTTAAAATAGTTATACTATTAATTTAGCTTAGTTCATTGAAAAGAAAGGTTTGTGCTAATATTTTTGGACGCTTAAGTGCCTATATCTTATACTCTGAGTAACTAATTTAAAGATAACAATATGCAATGTATTAACCATTGTTACCCTCCTGTTATCTTGTTTTGCAATTCTGTTTTATTTTTTCTCTTTAAAATGAAAACATTTTTTTAAAAAAGAAAATACCCAACTATGGATTCTGTTTCTACATCTAAATCTAAAAGATAAGTCATAAAGTTTGCCATGATTTGTAACAAATATGAAGAACAAAGTAAATCTGAAATACCTGGTTTAAATGATCTGTCACAAGGAGATTAATGCAAGTAAGTAAATAATCTGCTACATCAAGGTAAACAAAAATAAAACTGAATACAGGACATTTTCTAAAATACAAAAGAAGTTATCTTTTAAATTTAATTTTATACTGGGCATGGTATGGTGGTACAGGCCTGTAATCCCAGCACTTGGGAGGCTGAGAAGGGAGGATAGCTGTGAGTTCAAGGCGAGCCTGGACTACAGTGAGTTCAAGCACACATGCCTTTGGCAGGTGAAGCCGCCATGGAGACACCACATGCCACTGGCAGGCCTAGTAATTAGCAAGACGAGCAATGTGGAACATCTGAAGTGAGGAGCCAGCAGTTGGGCTCTGGAGACAGAAGACCAGTCCTAGCCCCTACACCCAGAGCCCAAGATCAGCCCCTTACCCAGCACAAATCCCATGGCAAACTTGGCTGGAGCACACAGCACACTTCTGGGCTCTGACATGCACACTATCACAGAACTGTAAATACCAGGGGAAGGTTCTTAGGATAGCTATGAAGAACCACCTACATCTAGAGGACAACCCTAAAGAACAGGTATCTCCTAGGGAAGCCTCAAGACTAGTGATAAAGATAGCTACCATAACAAATCGGCAAGAAAGTAGTAAATAACAAGAAGCAGAAGCCAAATGCAACCCCAAATCAGCAGCCCACCCAGGACAAGCTTTAGAACCCAGTGAGACAGATGAAATTGGAAGTCAAACTCTAGAACTTTCTAAAATGATAGCAACAAAAGTGAAAAGGCAAGTGGAAAAGGCTACAGAGAAAATAATCTCCCTGGTACAAAAAGAAATGATGCTTAAAATCAAAACTATTAGAGTAGACACAAATAAAAGAATAGGCCAGCTTAGGAAAATGATGAAAACCACAAATGCCCAACAAAGGAATGAGATGGAATCCATGAAACTGATCCAAACAGAAACCCAAGACATTAACACCTCCATTAAAAGTATTTACAACAAACTGAACAGAGGACTGAGTATCAGATCTTGAAGACAGAATTGCAGCTAGTGATCAAGACAAGAAAGATATCTTAAAAATAGCAAGAGACCATGAAAAAATCAATCCAAAAGCTACAAGATGAGGCAAAGAAGAATCACATAAGTTTGACTAGGGTTAATGAGAAAGCTGGAAACAGCAAGAATGCCATAAAAAAATTCTTCACATAAATAATGGCAGAAAACTTCCCAAGCATGGATACAGAATTGACATACAGATAAATGAAGTATCTAGAACTCAAACAGCCATGATCAAAATAAAACAACACTAAGATATGTAATAATCAAGATTCCAGAAATTCAGCAGAGGAACCGAAATATTAAAAGCAGTCAGAGAAAAGAAAAAATCACCTATAAAGGAAAGCCCATCAGATCACAGCAGACTTCTCAACACAAATTCTCAAATCAAGGAGAACCTGGAGTGAAGTATTTCCAGCCCTAAAAGAAAACAACCTCCAAACCTCCAACCCAGACTGATGTACCCCGCAAAACTATGTTTCAAAATTGATGGAGAAATAAGATACTTCCATGACAAAGAACACCTGAGGAAATTCATGACCACCATACCACCTCTTCAGAATGTTCTGAAGCATATATTAGAAGAGGAAATAAAGAGTACAACCACAAGAACAACAGAAAGAAGCCACCAAGAAGGGGAAGCAGTTAAACAGAGGACAAAGACAGGGAACCAACAGCAAAGTAACATGGGAAAAAAATGAATAAGCTAATACCTATCAGTTGTAGCCATAGTGAATTCAAGGCCAGCCTGAACTATGAGGCAAGATCCTGTCTCAAAAAAACAATTTTATGTTATTATTAAGCAGACAAATACCAAAAAAGAAAGGGGATTAAGAGACGGTGGGAAGAGGAGGGAGGGAAAGGGAATGGAAAAAGGAATTAAGATGTGTTACGGAAATGTCCCAACTTCACACAAGGAGTGTAAACATTACATACTACACACATGCACTAATTTTGAAGAAAAGATTTTCCACAGCATTTCCCTTTCTAAAAATACAGCAATGTGTATTGCAAAAAAATTTATAAAGAACCAAAAATTTAAAAATAAAAATAGTACACTCCTATTACCAATAAAAGCATACACAACGGTCACTTATATTTCTTTGGTACAATTACTTAAAATTTGGTACAACCACTTTCAAGGCTAATGCTGAATTACAATGTTTATATAACAAAGAACAACATACCATGAAATTCTGTTAGTTTTGATTCAAGCACATAGAATTCAAGGTATCTTCTATAAACAGACCAATGTTCAGGCTCATGCCCAACTGCAAAGTGAACACACAATGAGTACAAATAATTTCACAACACACTACTTAAAGGATACAATAGTTAAAACATAAGTAAGACAGGACACTATTCCAGTGTTAATAATTTATTATTTGGGGCATATTAACATATTTTACCTTCTTTTTAATTTTAAGTTAGTATGTAAAAGAGGCATTTCATATATTTCACATCGTATGTAGAAGATAAATGCCATGTATTTATGAACTTGTCTCAGGCAAATATACTTTTCTATAATAGAATCAGAGACCTGACAAAAGTTTTAAACAATTTTATGTACTTTGTTGTTATTGTTGTTTTATTTTTAATGAGATAGGGTTTCATTATGCTGTCCAGGCTGGTGTTGAACTTGTAATTTTCCTGCTTCAGCCTCTCAGGAGCTGGGATTACAGCTGTGTGCAACTGTGCCCAGCACAATTACTATTTCTTACATGTCATTAAAACAATGTATTTCCTAAAAATTTATAATCCATTCTGAGTCTCTTGAATACTTAATAAATTATCATCTAATAACATAGAATAGCACTATCCAATAGTGTTATGAAATTTTGTAAATATTCAATATATCTGCACTAAACAGTGACTAGCAGCCTTGCACTGCCTCTGAAATACGGTTAGTGCAACTAAGAAAATGAGATTTTGATATAATTGAATTTGAATAGGTACATATGATAATCACTAGTTACCACGCTGGACAGCCCAAAGTAATGGTTTAAAGAATGAGTCAGGTCAGAAGGCTTATTCCAATCCCAGTTTCCCCATTTTCCATGTGGCCTTAAACAAATAATTTATTCTCACCATACCTTAGTTTGCTTAGAAGTGGAATAAGAATAATGGTACCTATCACATAAAAAATAGTTCACAACATACTTTCATATAGTATGTAGCAGAGAATCAGCACCCCAAATACTAACTGCTCTGGTTAGCATCACATGCCTTTCTAGACAGATTTGAGAAGGCAACTGATCAAATCAACTAAAACCAGGACAGCTCTAAAACAATATTTCTATTCAGAAAAGAAAATCTGATGTAGACATAACCTATAAACCAAACCCTAGTTTTCTTTTTCAACATGTGGTCTTAGCTAGGCATGGTGGTGCACACCTGGAATCCCAGCACTCAGGAGGCTGAGGCAGGAAAATCATTGAGAGTTCGAGACCAGCCTGGGCTACAAGTGAGCTCAAGGCCAGCCTGAATTGCATAGTGAGACCATCTCTCAAAGAAAGAAAGAGAAAAAAAGAAAAAAAGAAAGAAAGAGAAAAAGAAAAAGAAAAAATGAGAAAAAGAAGAAGAAAAAACAAGTGGTCTTAAAATATCACACAGTTCCTCTTTCACATTCACATTCCCAAAATGTACAGGGGCTTGGACTGTGCTTTCTTACGATGACTGCCTATCTCCTGGACAAACCCAGGACTGACATTATTCTGCTACGAATGCTGTTTGGCCCATCTTTATTACAGTCCATACCTGAAACAACCAAAAGAGAAAAGACAGCAAAAAAAATGAATATGCAAAATTGTGTTTGACCACATTTTTGTCAATGCTAATTAGCCCACAAAAATGAGAGGGGAAATGCTGCTTCATTAAACTGGTACCACACCTAACAACACAGTGCGAACTACAATATATTACCCATAGTCACTCTAAGTGTAGTGGCAACTGATAAGGGCAAAACCACTAGAAGACCACAAGCTGCATGTGATGGCACATGCCTGCAACCCTAGCTACTCAAGAGGCTGAAGCAGGAATACTGTAATTTCAAGCCCAGTCTATGCAACTTAGCAAGATCCTATCCCAAAATAAAAAAGGAAAAGGACACGGGTGTTAGAAAGCCCCTGTATTTATTCCTAGCACTCCCAAAAAAACAGAACAAGAAAGATGCATTGTTAGGCTGCTGTGAGTATCATATACATAGACTCGATAGTTGGCTAAATTAATTAGCTAACAGGTAACAGCGATAATGCAGACAGTTCTCATTCAATTTTCTGTTCTGGATACTTATCCTTTGGATGTGCAGTCATATTCAACAGTTAAAATGTTGGGGGTTTCTTGTTTTGTTTTTTGGCTGAGACAGGGTTTCACTACGCAGTTCAGACTGGCCTTGAACTCACTTCGTAGGCCAAGCTGGCCTCAAACTACCAGGGATCCTCCTGCCTCTGCCTCTCGAGCACTGAGATTACAGAAGTGAGCCACTGTGCCCAGCCTCGATAGTTATCAATGGCCAAATATTATCACACATGACAAAGACAGATTTGTGGGCATCTTTTTAAAAAGGTATTCATAAATCTTCCTACCTGTTCTTCTATCATTTCTTTCAACATCAATACAGAACACAGGAATTCTCTCCTTCTTCTCCTTCCTCTCTGAGGAAGGATCCTCAAAAAAATCTACATATGGAATGCTAATTTTCCATGCAGCAAGGTTTCGGGGAGCATTAGGTGTGCTCACAGCTTCTACTGGAGAATCATCTTCCATTACAACAATTCCTTCTTCAATCTGGAAAAAAAATTACCAGCATAAATCTACAGCATATGAGACACAACTGAAAATAATCTGCCCATATCAATTTGGTAATTTTTAAGACTTAGGAAAGTAGATGATAAATTTTCTCCTGAAGAAAGTAAAGATAAATAAAAAAAACTAAAATACTACTACTATCAACTTCAGGTTTGGTTATTTTACCTGTATATGAAAATACAATAGAAACTAGAGAACAGATATTTTAGAGAAAGAAGAAAAAGAATAAAAACATGCAATATAAAAAATGTTCAACCTTGACAATAAGAAATAAAAGTTAATGTACTGATATTTTTCACTGAGGAATGTAAAATTTTATAGATGTCAGCAGCCATTAATGGAAACAATACAGATGAACTGTATCTGTGATACACTGCTGTTTATAAGGTATATCAGCATAAATCTTCAGTGAAGTATTTATCAGTACGATTTTATGAAGGGTCACAAAACAGTTCTGAACAAGTAATTCTGGGTCATTGAAATATTTTTAAAAACTGCTAAAAAGTCACAAATAGAAATATAATCTTGGCCGGGCATGGTGGTGTATGCCCGTAATTCCAGCACTGCGGAGGCTGAGGCAGAAAGATCATTGCAAGTTTGAGGCCAGCCTGGGCTACAAAGTGAGCTCAAGGCCAGCCTGAAATGCATAGCGAGACTCTGTTTCAAAAAGACCAAAAAACTCTGCAGCATTAAATACTGTAAAATTTGGGACATATGTGAAAGAGACAGACCTCTTAAAGAATTAAGATCCTTTCATCTCTTCACTTCTAGAATTTTAACACGTTTATAGTATTAAAAAATTATTCCAAAAAACTACATGTTTTAGAAATATACGCGAAGAAAGAAAGGGAATGCACCATCTAATTCTTTAATTGGAAGAGAGTCTTTGGATCTAACAACTACAAATCTCCAATCAGTAGCAACATACACAGGGCTTTCATCCCAAGGCCAGTATATATAGTTCAATGTGATCCACAACTTGCATCTATATAGTTATAACAACAGATGGTATTATAATAATGTGCACTATTTACTGTGTATAAGATGCTGCTTTCTGCACTTCAAATATGTTATTTAATTGTCTTCACAATATCCTGATATAAGGTAAATAGGATTATCCTCATCTCATAGGTGACAACATAAAGCCAGGCAGCCTTTTTTTTTTTTTTTTTGTACCAGGTATCAAATTCAGGACCATGCACTTGCCAGGCCGGTAATGTGCTGCTGAGCTATATCCCCAGCAAGCCACACAATTGGACCACGATCACATAGCAGGTACACATTACTGTCAAATGATCACATGGTTCCTAAAAGATGATGTCTCTCAAGTCCCAACTTTGAATTAAAACCACTGTCTTCCTAGAAGGAAGACTGGCACCTTCTCTTAGCCCTCCACTTTGTACAACAAGACCCACATCTTAGAATCAGCACAGTGTCTTCCAAACCCTAGGTGGCACTACCTAGTTGAGCCAACATCCTTCCAACCCAGAGTTTTCTTTTGAGAGTATTAGAAATTAGTTTGCCTGGTCTTTCTATTTTCTATTATTACTACCTTTACTTTCAGTCAAAAACTTCCTTTTTTTTTTTTTGTTCAACCTGCTTTTGTGTGTGTGTGTATTTTTAATATAATTGGTGCATTTTAGATTTTCTTCCATTTAACTTACTAGGCAGAATTGAGGACCCTCATAAAAATTCATCAGCGCAGCAGGACAGAGGCTGAAGGAAAGAGGTAAAAGGGAAAAAGCAATTTTTACTCCTCCCTCCACTTTCTTGTCACCGTCACTCCATTCACCACCACCTGTCTCTCTCACATTTCTACACAGCAAATTTCTTAACGACAAGACCTACATCTTAAACACTGTTTTATCTCAAGTGTCGAGGTCACTGAAAAGCAAAATGAGAATCCAAGATCTCTGTTCAAAAGAAACCTAGTACACAAGAGCTCAGTGTGAAGACTCTGGGTTCAATTCCGGGTACAGAGAAAGGAGAGCAAAGGAGGGGGGGGAAGAGGAGAGGCGCTAAACCCCACTGCCAAAAAAAAACCGCCTGGGACGTAGCTCAATGGTGGAGTGCCTACCTAGCATTTATGAGGTAATCAGCAGTATCAAGGAGAAAAAGTAGCCTTTAAGCTTGCTTATCAAAGTAAAATATTCTACTGAATTATTTTACTTATGTAAATGTTATTGTTTTAATATGCTCCCTCTTCCAATAATTTAAGAGTTAGTGAAGCACTAAGCAATATTCCTAGTCCTTTAAAAAAAATTTGATAAATGGATGCAAGTAAGGACCATATTCTTAAATAATCAGACTCACATGTGTAAACATTGTACTGTCTCCCTAGTGTAAGAACCTGAAAGAGTAAATAAAATCTGAAAGGTACAATAAATAGTATAAAAGAGAAAGAAACTACTCAACTGGAAAGAACCACGGGATGAGGGGAAGGACAGAAGAAAGAAGAAAGGGAATTATCTCCACATCTACATCCATATCCGCACAAGATAGCTAAGATAACTGCACTACTCACTGCTACTGATTTATTGAAAGGAAGAGTTAATGTTTAATTGTTTGATCAATTATCTGAGTAAACACTTTGAAGATAACAATATGTAATACAACAACATGTAATACAACAACCATTGTGAATTTCCCATCACCTTATCTGAAATTTTGATTGATTTTATTGTTTTTGTGTTGTTTTGTCTGTCTTTGTTTTTCTGAATTTGTCTTTGTTCTTTTATCTTTAAAATAAAAAATAAAAATATAAAAATTGGTACACAGAAAAAGGTTTACCTGAGATAATATCTACCTCTATGATAGGACTCATTCTGTGATAGATATGTAACTATAACTTCAAAAAATATATGGTGCACACTTTAACACATAATAGAGGCACAAAGAAATAAAGAATGAACTATTGTCAAAGAATTGCAGTAACATGATAGAACTGAAGAACATATATGAAGAGAAATAAGCCAGGCACAGAAAGACAAATTTGCATGTTTTCACTCAAATGTGAAAGCTAAAAAGTTGATCTCAACATAGCGAACAGATTAGTGGTTACTAAAGCCCAGGACAGCTGCAGGGCTGGGAGGGACAGAGGATGGTTAATTCTGTGCGTACACAGGAGCATGGGGACAGGAAACGTAACTTCTAATGTTCTCTAGCACAGTTGGATGTCTATGGTTGGCGATCATTATACTGCATAAATGGACTGATTATCAAGTGTACTTCAAAAATATGTACAATGACTGTCAGTGAAAAATAAAAAATATATTTAGGATGAAAGGATAAAGGAAATGTGATATTTATACACAAGGAAGTACTATTTTGCCATAAAGAGGGATAAAATTGAGTCATTTGTAGGAAAATGGATGCATCTTGAAACCACAATGTTAACTGAAATAAATCAAACACACAAGCTTAAATATCACATGGCTTTTCTCATATGAGAAACCAAAAATATAAATAAATGAAAGACCAAAACAGATGACAGGAAACAGAATTTCCGCACATGGGAAGGGACCAAGAAGAGACGGGGCGGGGAAGGAGGGGGAGTGAAGAAAGCACCAGGCTATGCATGCCCCGAGGCACACACTGCACTGTGCCCAAGTGCATGCGCTCACACCCCACAAGCGCACCAATAACAAAGTACGGTCTTAAAAACTATCTAAAATAACGGGCGCAAAAAGGGACTCAGTTCTACCTGGTAACTCAGGTAAAAGTTTACAGGGACCAACTGAGCTTTGACATGTCTGGGTAAATAAAGGAAGGAAAGGAGTTTCAAACAGGACTGTACATGGAAAAGCACAGAGACAAAATTACAATGTGAATGGAATATGCACATAAATACAATGGAGATCTTATTAAAATGTGAATCAATTCAGCAGTCTACGTAGGAGGGGCCTGAGATTTTGTATGTATCCAACCCCGTCCCTTGCCCCACCTCACATCCCTGGGTGAGGTCAGTGTTGCTGGTCCACAGACCACAGTATAAGTAATGAGCAGCCAGGGAACCTAGGAATACCCAAGCATCCCTCCAACACATGGCTGGGGAGAGGTAACATCAGGACTGAAGTGAAAGCCCAATGAAAAGATGGCAAACTGTTTGAATATTAGAAATAGCTCAAAAGAAACCGCTTTGCTTTAATAAATAATAACTTAGTTCTCAGAAATTTTTAAAATTTGGGTACTATCATGAAACTACAGGACTAATGAAAGAATGAATAATAAAGGAAACCTGAAGGGAAAACAAGTGTATCTAACTTTTTATGATGCTATAGTTAGTCGCACTAAACTGAACAACTTTACTTACAAAGTCATCTTCACCTTCAGCCAAACCATAATTAGGCAACATGGCTCCCTCCATTGTGGTGCTCCTGAATACGCCTTTAATTTTGCTGCCTATTCTGCTAATTCCGAATGATTCTCCCCTCTTCTGTGTGCCTCTAAATATTAAACAAAAACCTATTAGGCACAAAGCAAAATATCACAACAGGCTAATTGAGTCGGGATACTAACAATATATTGTTACAAAAACACTTCTGGAAATGGTAAACTGAAAAGTATAGCTGAAATAATCTTTGGAATTTCTCTGTCACAAATTAAATACCAACATCTCAGAAGCCAAAAATGTCACAACATTAAAGTTTAAATTTGTTGTATGAGTAAATGACACAAAATTTACTTATAAACATTTAAAATTTAGCTAACTTCAAGTATTAATTGAACTAAAATTTTTAAAGATGAGAGCCCCCTAGTGGAAAATAGTTCTTATTATCATTCATGTTTTGAAATAAAAATGTGTCACACCATCAACGTTCCGAACAACATCCACTTACACAATGTTAAGGTAAATAAAACACCCATGCTTAAATATTATATGGTTTCTTTTATGAGAAACCCAAAATGTAAATAATTTACAGAGCAAATTAAAGACAAATAATAGGAAATGGAGAGATCAATCTTTTGTAAATGGGAAAAGGACCAAGAGGTGGAGGGAGGGACGAAGGAAGAGGAAGAGGTGAACAGAATTAAAATGTGTTATAGACATGCACCAACTCTCCACAATGAATGCCATCATTATGTTGTGCAAACATGTACCAGTAGTTTTTTAAATATCGTCCATTTACAGTAACAATGCAATAAAAAATGTATAGAATTATCAGCTCAGTATTTCATTGTCAGATAAAACTTAGCAAAAAGAAGAAAAAACAAATCCTTTGGCCAGGCATGGTGGCACACGCCTATAATCCTAACACTTAGGAGACAGAGGCAAGAGGATTGCCACAAGTCTGAGGCCAGCCTGGGCTACAAAATGAGCTCAAAGCCAGCCTAAACTACATAGTGAGAGCCTGTCTCAAAAACCAAAACCAAAACAAAATAACCCCTCTGTGACTAACAAATGTTCAAGCTAAATTCAACCCTATAATCACATATATATGTATATTCAAAAGGAGAATGTGGCATAAAATGTATCTTATTTATCTTCAAAGTAATAAAAAGAAAACAAAACAAAAAATAAAATGCCAAAGAGAAGGGAAAGCAATGAAAATAAGGCTAAGAGCAGATACAGCCCCAGGAAGCAGCCTGCTCTCCCAAGAACGTTAGATACTGGTTTTGCCTGGCATGGTGGTGTACACCTCTAATCCCGCACTTGGGGAGCAGGAAGATCCCTGGAAGTTCAAGACTCCCCTGGGGCCATACAGCCAAGACCAGCCTGAACTGCACAGTGAGACCCTGTCCTAAAATGCAAAAAAAAAAATAATAATTTTTTTCAGAGGTGAATTTCTTAATGCAGAAATTCCAAAGAAGAAAAGGAAAAAATAATTTTTAAAAAAGGCAAAAGGTCCTCCATTAAGGCCCAATTCTGGTATCTCTGTAACTAAAATCTTAACTTTTATCTAATTTAAAACTCACTTTCACTATGAAATACTACTACTCTTACAATAAATATCCAAATAAAAATGACTCTTTTAAAACCTGGCACTGTGCAACTGGGTAAGGTGGCCCATGCCTGGCACACTAACATTCGGGAGGCTGAGACAGGAGGCCAGCTTGAGTTTGAGGCCAGCCTGAACCAAGTAGCAAACCACTGTCTCAAAATGACAATAAACCAATGGGTCAATTCTGGCACTTTGTTTCTAAGTTTGTAATACCTAGTACTCTGCAAACAAAATTCATCTGCTGACATAATGGACCATTTACAGAAGTGAGAACTTAAGTTTCAAATATACCAGTGTCAAATACACATCATGACGTGCACTTTGGAGCGAAGTACATGTCTGAGGTCTGAGGAGCAAAACAAACATCTTAAAACTAGAAAACCATTTATAAGTAGCATTTTAGAGGTACTTAAACTAGATTATTTTATCTAAACAACCATTCAATGATTTCTAAAATCTCAGAGTTGTAGATGCAATTGTCTCTGAAAGAAGAAATTTTTACCAAAATAAATATAAAAATGTTGGCAAAGTAGCCCAGCATGGTGATGCATGCCTGCAATCCCAGCACGTGGGAGGGTGGAAGCAGAGAACCTCCCTGGGTAAAAGACCAGCCTGGGCTACATACTGAATTTAAGCCTAGCCTGAAATACACAATGGAACCATGTCAACATAAGCAAAAACAACTTAAGCAATATTATTAAATATCTACCTCTAGAGCCTAGATTGTTCTAGTTTCTAGAATCTAGAGTATAGAGCAACTGAGGTTTTTAAAATATGTTATGCCCAGAATCACATAAGTATTATAATTCTTATTTTAAAAAAAGCACTATAAACACAAAAAATTCTAAGAACAATTTAGAAAATCATCGAAGAAAAAAAGGCATTATTCTTGAAAAACAAGATACTAGTATAACAAATAATTAAAACACCTTAACAGTATCAGGACATGTTTATTTTTATGATAATGTTCAAAAAGGAGACAGTCACTTTAAAGAGTTATGCTAAACAGCTGACAGAAAGCAGCAGCAGCAGCACAGTGCTTCCTCCCTTTTCTCAAGCTGCACTTAAGACTGCTTGGGGGATACTTTCTCAACGAATAACTAATACCGAAAAGAATCACATGCTCAAGACTTACCGAAAATCATCCAAACTTAGGCTACCTCTGCAATATCAGACAATGTGAAATTATATAAGAAGAAAGAGAAAGCCCAGATATTAAATGAGTTTCACTTTAGAATATAAAACAAAATTTAAAAGTTACACAAAGGATAGCATTCATCTTTGTTAAAGTTAAAACCCCTAGCTAGGTGTGGCGGCACATGCCTGTAATCCTAGCTACTTGAGAGTCTGAGGCAGGAGGATCATAAATTGCTAGCCAGCCTGGGCAACTCAGTGACACCCTGCCTCAGAACAAAACAAAAAGGGATGCAGATTTATCTCAGTGCTCCCTGGGTTCAATTCCTACTGCTAGAAAAAAATGAAGAAAAAAATCTTTCAGAATAGTTAATAAAAGAGAAACAAAGCAGATGGTTGTGTTTGGGTCTGGGGGTAAAAAGCACACATCACTAAATTTCTTTATAATATAGTATGTTAGAAAATAATTCCGTATTTATTTGCGCTTAGGCATACTATTTGTTTGATATAGTGGAAAATATGTGGAGACTAAGCCACCAAAAACTTGCACAAAAAACAAACCCATTATTTTCCAACATGGAATGTGTGTCCATATTAGAGATAATTGTGCATGCTTCTTCCCTTATTTTTAGCATTATTTTGGGGCTGGGCATGTAGGGCAGCAGTACAGCACTTGCCTAGCACACATCAGGCCCTGGGTTCAACCACCAACACTGGAGGAAAAAAAGGGTGTGTGTTTTTTTTAATGTTTCAAGCTAAGAAACAAGTTAATGAAAGATTATTGAATATTAAAAAGTTGTGCTTTGAATACAAAATGCAACAGGTCAACATTAATAATACTTCTTAAAAATTTACTTTTAAAATACAACTAAATAAAATGTAGACAGATTGTATATTTTACATAAGTCATTAAATAGCAAATTAGTAAAGCTACTCTAAGTTTCCAATTAAAGAATACTAAGATAAACTTCTCTCTTCAATTACCTTTCTTTAGGTTAACTGTATATTTACATTTCCAGAGGTAGAAAGGAAGGGGAAAAACTCTTCCAATTTCAATCCAGTAAGTACTCTAGTAAGAAGTTTTCTCTGAAAACAAAATTGTCTGAAATTTTCAGCTATCTGTGATTTCACTTAATGTGTGTTAGGTCTTACTTTCCAATAAAGCAAGTTATCAAGCATGGGATTAACAAAGGATTAACAAAGCAATGTATTACTTTTCTTAAAGAATTTCAGGCATTTTCAGGTTACTAAGATCAGTTCTACAATCACTGATGAGGTATCTACTCATATACCAATGGAACTACATATTCATTCAGAAACACAGTAAAGACAATCTATCACTAAATGGTAACCATCAGCAAGTTCAAAACCAAAATATACATATGGGTTAAGTATGCCTACCTGTTGAATTTTGAATTGCGTGTTGGTGATTCTGCACCTCTTAAAAGTTGTCTGAAATACTTCAAAATAATAAAGAGGAATTATAACTTAATAAACTAATATTTGATTTTGAAACATGCTATTTTATCCCCCAACTCTCTAGTTTAAAGAAAAAGATATTTAAGGGCTGGGGGTATAGCTCAGTATAGACAAGGTCCTAGGTTAGACCCATAGTGAGGAAGGAGGGAAAGAAGAAAGAGGAAAGGAGGAAAAGAGGCAAGGAAGGCACAAGAGAGAAAAAGAAAAGAGGGAAAAAACTATTTAAATGAAGTAAATACAACCATAGTCCAATACAATAAGGATTAAAACACTACAGATGGAGAGATACTCAGGCCATTTGATTTCCTCAAATCTGTAAATGGTGTATGTACAAGAATGGGGTTTCTGCATGGCAGTATTGTATGGCAAATCAAGTGGAACAACTGACCCCAGTCTACCTAGTCACACAAACACAAATAGGGTTTTAGTAAGGCCCTGATTTATAAACAAGTGCTACTCTGGAGGGTCAATACCAAGTTGTATTCATTTGTAATCCAACAAAGTGAGTCTTATATAGTTCACCTATGGAGTTTCACAACTAGAATTTTTGTAACTTGGAGACATACTGTATTAAAAATTGTATTTACAAATAACTTTTAATTTCTTCTTATACAGTAGAAAAAGGTATTCACTTTCTTAATCTTTATTTTACTATTTGAATCATTTATCTAATTATGTATCAGAACCAATTATTAAACTGATATAAAAATCTTCAAACAAGGTAAGTATTTTGACTTACCTCATCACTGTGACAGAACATTGGGGTAAATACATTCTCCAAGAGAGAAAGAACATGTTCGTATGCTTCAAACAGACATCTCATAGTTTGAAGTTTCACAACATCTATGTATGGGCCTTCAGCAACTATTCAAAAAAATTCTACTGTAGAAATTACTTACGAATAGCAAAATACCATATATACTAGTTTAAAATTCATTACTGTACACTGAAAGTGCATATAAACATTAAAACTAATTTAACATAAACTCCAATGTAAAAAATATTTGATTTAGAAATTATAACAAGCAATTCTGACAAATTATTAGTTATATGAATTGTGAATAAGTCTCTTCTTCAAACCCTCCAACTCAGTAGTAAAGTTAATATTCAAAAGTTTTAAAAATGATTAAGATGTAATATGTATATACACCAATCCCCCAAGATGAATGTAATTACTATGTATTACAAACATAATAGTTGTACTAATAAAAACATTCTTACAAATTTTAAACTCCACTGTTAATTCCCTAGTATCTTCTCTATAATTGTGTATTTCCTTTATTGTTTTTGCAATATTCTGGTTTATAACTGAGTAACAAAAGTCAAGATAATATTATGTAATACAGCATCCACTGTCAATTCCCAACTATCTTCTCTGTAATTTTGTATTTCTTTATCGTTTCTGTTATTTAGGTTTATATTCTTTTACCTTTAAAATAAAAAATTTTAAAAAATGTTAAGCTAAAATAAAGGATCACTATTTTTTAAAACTGCTAAATATTAATCAATTACCCACATACCTCACATAGCAATTGTAATACTAAATGAAAAATTTCTTTGAAAACTGTGTAAGAGCTATGGTATTCACTCTCTTCATCATTTATGACTTACTTCTTTGAATTTCTTCTACAATGAAGGGGTCAAACCTAATTTTGTCAATACTTTCATCCAAACAATATGTTTTATAAATCTTCTGCAACTCTTCATGAAGAGATAGCATCTCATCATTTGATAACTCTGGTCGTAAAATCCTATCATTAAATTCCTCTAACAAATCAAAAAGAAAGAGAACAATAGATTATGTTAGTATGTAACTACTCATGGAAATGCTATATTCCTATTCTAATGCAGTCAATACTAAAAGTAGCCATTATAAGTAAGACAGAGGTGGCGGGGCAAGCCTGCAATCCCAGCATTCTGGCGTCTAGGCACACCGAGAGTTCAAAGGCTGCTTGCACTACACAGTAAGACCCTGGCTCAAAAGTCAAAAAATGAATAAAAGCACCAATTATAAAATGTAATTCACTGTTTTAATTTTTTAAAAATATTTAGTTGCAAGTAAAACAACTACTCAGATGAAAGAAATGCAGTCAACCAAATTAATATATATTAATTAAATCATATAAATTAATAAATAGCAATACAAATTTGGTAAAATTTCAAACAGTAAACATATTTTTAAAATTTCCTTTAAAGAACATATTGTATTGCTTTCTTGTACCAAAGGCCATTGTGAAATCTGACACATTAAATAACGATGACTATTTCTTTTTAACTCCAGCTCACATTTTAAGCAGTATTTCCTTCCATCGTGGAGGCTGCACATTAATGGGAGTAGTGAGCATCTGAATATACAAATCTTGTTTGTAAAATGAGAGATGATAGCACAAAGTAGACAAAACATCCAGTTTTGAATAATTATTCCATGAAGTATTACCCCTTTATTCTTAGTTAAACTGACATAAAAGGTAGGAGGGGTTTCAAAAATACTAGAATACAGAATAAAAAATCATAAAACTGTCATTCTCTTATGACTTTATATAAAACTAGAATTTTTAAAAGGAAAAGAATGAGTAAATGAGGCAGCATATTTGAAGATAGGAATTTTCAAAAACTGATAAAATACACCAATCAAAATATCCAACACTCTTGCAAAAATCTAAGCAGAATAAATAAAAAGACAACTATACATTATACTGTCAAGATAGAAAGCATAAGCACAAACATGCAATAATCATAAAAGTCCTACATATACCAAGTACAAAGCAAAGATCAAAGCAGATTTTTAAAAGAGTTAGCTAAATGCTATTTAAAAGAAATATAGTAAACATTTTACTCAGATGTTGAAAGATACACAAAAACAAAGACAGTTATAAAGAAAGATGGGGGCCAGGGATACAGCTCAGTGGAAGCTAAGGCAGGAGGATCACTGCAAGTTCAAGGCCAGGCTGGGCTACATAGTGCCTGAACTAGATAGCGAGACTCTGTCTAAAAAAAATAAAGAAACATGTAGCTCTATTAATACCACACAAAATAGGAACATTTATAACAAGATGACGAATTCTTATAACAAGATGACCAATTCTTCTAGAAGACATACAGTCATTCTTAAATTTGCCTGTACCAAATAATAAAGTTCAAACTACGTAAAAAATAAAATTAACAAAACACAATGGAGAAACAGTGAACCAATCAAAAAAAATCAGAAAGCCAGGAATGTGGTGCATGCCTGCAATGCCAGAACTTGGGAGGTCAAGGCAGGAGAATCACTGTGAATTCAGGGCCAGCTTCAGGCTATACAATAAGCTCAAGGCCAACCTGAACTGCACAAAACACCGTCTCTTTTTTTAAAAAAGTTCAAAAACTTTAACAATGGAAAAACAAAAAATCACAGAATATTTCAACAACATGTCAATTTAATCTAACGAACATTTTAAAACACTATCCGACACAAAAGAACAGATGTTCTCATACACAAAAGGAACATTAAGCCAACCTATGTATGAATGAGGAATAAAACAAGTTTCAATAAATTTTGGTGGCCTGAAACCATACATAATATGTTGTGTGATCAGAAAACTATTAGAAACAGAAACAGAAAACTATTAAAAATTCAAACACAATAAAATCTCTCATTTAAAAAAAAAATCCTCGAACACTTTCCAAATTTAACAATACACTTTAACAAAAAGCCACAAGGACATTTTTTTAATGTTTTAAACTCAATGACCATCAAAACCACAATCCAAAATTTTGGAATGCAGCAATAATAACCAAGACATTTGTCACAAACTTCCTATACACAAAAGAAGAAAAATGCACATATTAATCACCTATTATCTAATATTAAGAAACCAAGAAAAGTTAAAAACTAAACTTCAGCCTGGTGTGGCACAAACCTATAGTTCCAGCACCTAGGAGACTGAGTGATTCCAGCCCAGCCTGGCTACATAGTGAGCTCAAGACCAGCCTGGGCTACATAGCATGACCCTGTCTCAAAAAACAAAAAGAAAACGACAACTAAACTCTACATTAGTAAGAGTTCAATAAAAGAAAAAAAAATCAATAAATCAAAAATATTAATAAGCCAAGCACGTTGGTGCACATGGTAATCCTGCAATACGGGAGACTAAAGTAAAAAGATCATAAATTTGAATTCAGCCTGGATAACTTAGCAAGATCCTGTCTCAAAGTAACAAATCAAAAATGGATTAGGGGTATAGGGCAGTGAATAGGCCCTTGGTTTAATCCTAGTATTATCCCCATAAAAAAACTGATAAATTCCTAGCAATGCACAGTAGGAAAAAATAAACTACAAATAACCAATGAAGAACACACATTACTGTAGTTTCATGAGGAAACACTAGAAACAATTTGATAAAGACAATAATACAGCTAAAAATACTATAAGCATTCCAAAAAATTCAATATCTAGTCACGATTTATAAAAACCTCCTCTTAAACTAGGTATTAAAAGATACTAACCAGCTGGGGATATAGCTCAGTGGAATAGCACCTGCCTGGCAAGAGCAACATCCTGAGTTCAATCCCCAGTACCAGAAAATAAATAAATAAAATAAAATATTTAAAAGATACTAACTAAATAAATCTAAAAGAAAAAAGCCGGATTAAGATTAATTTCTTCTTTAATTTCATTTGTGACCCATTGGTTGTTGAGGAGGGTGTTATTTAATTTCCATGTATTTATGAAGCGCTTGTGGTTTCTTTTGCCAGTGATATCCAATTTTATTGCACTCTGGTCTGATAATATGCATGGGGTGATTTCAATTCCTTTGAATTTACTTACGCATGTTCTATAAGCTAGTATGTGGTCTATTCTGAAGAACGTCCAATACAATGAAGAAAAATAAAATTTAAAAAAATCCATGAATCGCAGAGCTGCTTCTTCAGAAGATTAAATAAAATTGACAGGCTTTCCACCGACTGCATCACACAGGAGAGAAAAGCCCCAAACCTATGCAATCAGGGATGGAAGGGAGAACTCACAACAGTCCCCGCAGAACTCCAGATTATCAATATCCACTTTGAAGACCTGTATTCTAATTAGATGGAAAATATAAAAGAAACAGAGATTTCTAGATATGAATGAATTACCAAAGCTAAATCAAGAAGATAAAAAATCTAAATAAAACAATATAGTTGATAAAGTCAAAGATGTACTTAAAAGCCTACCAATAAAGAAAAGTCTAGACCGTGACAGATTCACTGCTGAGTTCTGCAAGAAATTTAAAAAGACCTAATCCCACTATGTCTCAAACTCTTTAATGAAGTTGGAAGGGAAGCAATATACCCAAACTCATTCCTGGAAGCAAGCATTACCCTAATATCAAAAGAGGATCCAACCAAAAAGGAGAACTATAGGTCAATGTACCTAATAAAGACAGACTAAAAAATCCTCAAGACTTTTACTGGCAAACAGAATGTTAACAAATCATCAAGACTACACACCATAGCTGGGTGTGGTAGTGCATGCCTGTAATCCCAGCACTGGGAAGGCTGAGGAAGGAGGATCCTACAAAGTGAGCTCAAGGCTAGCCTGAACTGTACAGCAAGACCCTGTCTCAAAAAGACATAAAAAGATTACACACCATGACCACGTAGGATTCATCCCATGGATGCAGGGATGGTTCACCATACACAAATCAATAAAGATAATGCACCGTATCAACAAAGCCAAGGATAAATACCAATCTCAACAGATGCAGAAAAAGCATTTGACAAAGTTGAAAACCCATTTATGACCAAAAACAAGACCCCTACAGAAAATTAGAATAGTGTTTATTTATTTATTCTTTCCCCCCAGCGGTCTCTGTGCTTTAATACAAGTAGACATTGATAGAGAATGTCTGATCCCAACCATCAGCTCTTTGGAAAGGTTTAACACAAGGAAACTGCATGCAGACTCTTGAGAGAATGATGGTGCCCAGAAGATGGGCAAAGCAGTCTCTGCTCGCACACTATGTGCTGCTGCGAGGGGTGCTCTTCCCAGGCCTGCCCCCCCAGGGGCACCTTGGTAGCACTGGGCTGCCGGGGCATCCTCTGGCTCAAAAACTAGGATAGTGTTTATCTCAATCTGATAAAAGCCATCTCTGACAAACCAACAGCCAATATCATACTAAAAGTTTTCACTCTGAAATCAAGGACAAGATAAGGATGTTTGCTATCACCTCTCCTATTCAATATAGTTCTGGAAACATTAGCCACAGCAAATGGACAAGAGAAAGAAATAAAAAAATGACAGGGAAAAAAGAAGTTAAATTATCATTATTTGCAGATGGTATGATACTCTACATAAAAGACCTCCAAACACTCCATCAAAAGACTTCTACATTTAATAGTGAAATTTAGTAGTGTTGCTGGACACAAAATCAACACTCAAAACTCAACAGTCTTCCTATACACCAATAACAAACTCACTGAGAGAGAATTTAGGAAAATAACACCTATTACAATAGCACCCCCCAAAAATTAAATACCTAGAAATCAATGTAACAAAGTAAAAGAACTCTACACTGAAAACTACAGTACTCTGAAAAAGGAAATTGAAAAGGATATCAAAAAATGGAAAGCTATCCTTTTTCCTTGAGTACAAAGAACCAATACAATGAAAATGGGTATACTCCCAAACTTGTTAAACAGATTTAATGCAATCCTGGTCAAGATTTCAACAGTATATCTCACAGAAAACTATCCTAACATACATTTGGAACCAGAAGAGACCAAGGGCAACAAAGGCAAGGCTTAGGGACCATCACAATCCGTGACTTGAAACTGTAGTATAAAGCTACTGTGATTAAATCAGCATGGTACTGGCAAAAAACAGAAAAAACAAAAAACAAAACCAGACCAATAGAACAGATTAAAAGACACAAAAACAGCTCGAGACATTCTCAGTTGCCTTTTCTTAGACAAAGGAGCCAAATATCATCACTGGAAGAAACACAGCATCTTTAATAAATGGTGCTGCAAAAACTGGCTCTGCACATGCCGAAGACAGAAACTAGACCCCTATCACTCACCATGCACTAAACTAAATTTGAAATGGACCAAAGGTCTAAATATTAAAACAGAAACACTAAATCTGCTGGAAGATGAAATAGGTAAAACTCTTGAAGACATTGGTGCAGAAAAAGACTTAATGAATAAAATCCTGACTGCACAGAAACTGTGACAAAAAATCACCAACTGGGATCTCATTAAAAAGCTTTTGCACAAGAGAAAACCACCAACACAGCAAACAGACAACCAACGTGGGAAAAATGTTTGCCAGCTGTTGCTCAGACAAAAGATTACTATCATGAACATATGAACCTGGCCCTGAATCAAGGCCAGTGGTTTTCTGTAGCTGTTGGTTTCAAGCAGGAGCCTAAGGTGGTATCTTTCTATAGTCTGTTGGCCATTTCAGAACTTTAGAAATGTAATGGTCAATTCATTAGAAAGTAACAAATAACTAAATAAATTTTAGGAGAGGACTTCAAATGGCGACCAGGTATGCAGCAGAGAGAACCTCTCGGAGGAATGCCACTCAGACAAAGGAATATAGGAATATAGCAACATGTGAAGGACAGAAGAGAAAGAGGTGGGTATCCTGAACTCAGAAAGGATCTGAAATGGGAATTGAAGCCCTCGAAAAGACTAAGCAAAACCTCTGCTGGAGGAAAGGATCGGAGATCCCCCAGCACAGTCGGGGGGAGAGGAGAAGGAGAAGTCACCACTCCAAGCACACCCATGGCCCACGCCCTCGTTCTGGCATTCGCAGCTTCAGCTTCAGAGGCCCACACTCACGGGAAGCCTCCCGACTCGGCCAGGGGAGAGCGGAGTTCCAAGAGCTGGTCCAGGACTGGAGAAAGGAGGGCGCAGCCAGGAAAGGAGGCAATGGCAGCCATGAGCAGTTGTCCAACCCAGTGTGAGAATGAGAGGTTGCAACACCCACTAGGGCAGAGTCCCCACCCTGAGCCAACCTTCCTAATCAGCGCCTGGAGAGTATCAATGCAACTAGTACACAGCGCACCACGCCCGGTTCTGCGCCTGCCTTGAGGCGGTGCCCCCTGCCTCACTGCTGCGTAAGTGGCTACCAGTGGAGAGCAGCGGGGAACCTCGGCGGCTAGCCATGGCAGCTCCCAGGGATCCAGCCAAGGAGCGGATGGGGGCTCCAGCACTGCAACCGGAGGGAGATGCAAATGGAGGTGGATCGCGCGTGGCTCCATGCCCTTCTCACTCCAACATCAGGCAGGAAGCACAAGCTGGGTTGCTTGAACTCAGCTCCCACCCTGAACTCTCTCTGGGACCACTTCGAGTCTCGGTGGCTTGAGCAAGCACCGCCTGTTCCTGGCAACAATGGGACGAATCCACAGTCTTCAGGACTCACCCCAAACTATTAATGTGAGCACCAAGAGGGTCTCCTTACAGCTTGCACATATGAACCTTGCATTAACCCATAGCAACAAATTAGATGAAAAGCAGCAGACCGGGAGTCTGAAAAACAACAACATACTCTATACAGCAGACCTGAAAAAACCCTCCAACTCTATTCTAGAACTAATCTTTAAACTCAGTTCACACCCTGAACTAACACAGTAAGAACGGACCAGGGAGCTTTCAAGCACTCATACCAAGCATCATAAGTTCGTCCAATGCCCAGCTGCAAGGGGTGGGGAACAATAATACTGGAGATCAGGAGGAAGGAGGAGAAGGGCCTCTGGCATCGAGGCAGCGGGACAGAGCCGAACGGGTCACCAAGGGCACCCTGATGGGGGCACGTGCCCCGCGGCCACTCCACTGTGGGCCCTGCTGTGGGCGCCCCACAGACTGGACCTGCCCCCAACCATAGCACGGTGACGGGGCGGAGCTGGGCGGTCCACTGTGAGCATAGGTGCTTTTCCACCTCCGACCATGGCGGTTTGTATACACCCATGTGTGCTATGGTATGGTCTGAGGTAGCTGTATCTCTTCCCAAGGCGAGAGTCCAGGGGTATAGATAAACCCAGTAATACAGTTATTATCACAGGGAAGATGACTGATTGAGTTTTGGTAGGGCAACGGAGATGAGGGAGGAGAAAACTGAATGATCAAATGGGCCATCATCTGTGTAACTGAGTAACATGTGAAGGTAACATTATGTAGGACAGCATCCAGAGCTAATTCCCTTCTATGTTCTCTATAATTTGTATTCCCTCAATTTTTGTATTAACAGAAGTAAAGATAACTTTATGTTATGCAGCATCCAGTGCTGATTCCCTACTATCTTCTCTATAATTTGGTATTTCCTTTAATGTTTGTGTGTTAACTAGCGTGAAGATGACATTATGTAATACAGCATCCAGTGCTAATTCCCTGCTATGTTCTGTATAATTTTGTATTTTCGATATTGTTTATGGTTTGTTCTGGTTCGTATGTCTCCATTCTTTTGTCTTTAAAATAAAAAAAAAAAAGAACATATGAAGAACTCAAAAAAATCAGACCTCCTAAATTTAAAGACCCAATCCAAAAATGTGCATCTGAGATGAATACACACTTCTCAGATGAAGAAATATAAACAGCAAATAAATATATGAAAAAATGTTCACCATCACTGGTCATTCCACAGATGCAAATTAAAACAACACTCATTCTATTTCACCCTGGAAAGAATAGCTAATATGAAGAAATTAACCAATAACAGACGGTAGAGGGGTTGTGGGATAAAAAGAACCATTCTCCACTGCTGGTAGAAGTATAGGGTGGTGAAACCACTGTGGAGAAATCAGTGTGGAGATTTCCAAAACAACTAGGATTGGAGGCTCCATTTGACCCAGTTTTTCCCCTGCTGGGTATCTTCACACAAGAATTAAAAACATCATACCACAGTGATATATGTGCACCCATGTTTATAGCAGCATAATTTGTAATAGCCAGATCTCGGAAACAACCCAAATGCCCATCAATGGAGGAATGGATAAAAAAGAAGTGGTCTTTTTATACAATGCAGTAGTATTCAGCTATAAAGAAGGATAAACTGGAGACTTTTATAGGTAAATAGATGCAACTTGAGACCATAGTCCTAAGTGAAATAAACCAGACGCACATGTACAGACATCATATTGTCTCCCTAGTATGAAAAGCTGAAAAAGTAAATAACATCCAAAATGTACAACAGACACTGTTAAATGGGAAAAACTTCAAAAGGGAAGCGAAACTAGGATGGGGGAAAGAAGAAAAGAAGGGAAAAGCTAAAAGGAAAAAATTATATATATATATATATATATATATATATATATATATATCAAAGATAGTTAACATAGTTATACTATTAATTTCTCAGGTCACTGAAGAGAAAGGTTTGTGCTAATATTGTTTGGATAATTAAATGTTGATATCTTGTTCTCTGAGTAATTTAAAGATAACAATACATAATGTATTAACCATTGTTACCCTAGTATCTTCTTCTAATTTGTTTTTTTTCTCCTTTAAAAAAAGCTTTTGCGCACCGGGGATATAGCTCAGTAGCATAAGTGCTTGCCTGGCAGGCCCGAGGTCGTGAGTTCGATTTCCAGTACAAAAACAAACAAAAAAAGCTTTTGCACAGCAAGAGAAACCACCAAGGAAGATTTTCCCACAATGTGGGAAAATTTTTTTCCAGCTGTTCCTTAGACAAAGGACTACTATCTAGAATATATAAAGAACTCAAAAAATGTCAAGACTCCTCAGAGTTAAAGACCCAATTCAAAAATTGAACCTTAAATAAATAGACACTTCTCAGATGAAGTACAAATGGCAAATAAATATATGAACAAAGGTCAAGATCATTGGTAATTCAAGAAACACAAATTAAAATATTGAGATTTCATCTCACCCTGGAAAGAATGGCTATCATCAAGAAATCAGCAAATAAATGCTGGCAGGGTGGTGGGGATAAAAGAATCCTTCTCTACTGCTGCGGGGGGAGTGTAGACTGGTGCAACCACTGTGGAAATAAGTGTGGAGATTCCCCAAAAAACTAAAACTAGAGGTTCCACTTGATCCAGCTATTCCCCTTCTTGGTAACTTACCAAAAGAATTAAAAGCATCATACCACAGCGATACATGCACATCCATGTTTATAGCAGCCCAGTTTGTAATAGGTAAACTCTTACTCTGTTGTTTTTTTGAGACAGGGTCTCACTATGCAGTTCGGGCTGAGCTTCAGCTCACTTTGTGGTCCAGGCTGGTCTCAAACTCATAGCAAGCCCCCTGCCTCAGCCTCACAAGTGCTAGGATTCCAGGCATACACCACAACACCCAGCTTGTAATAGCTAAATTTTGAAAACAGTCCAAATGCCCATCAACCAGTGAATGGATAAAGGTGTAATTTCTACACAATGGGATACTACTTTGCCATAAAGGATAAGCTTCAGACAGTTCTAAATAAATGGATGCAGCTTGAGATCATGCTCCAAAGTGAAACAAATCAGACACACGTGTAATCACGTTGTTTCTCTGTTGGGAGAAATCAAGTGTAAATAAGGACCAAGATATATAATAGATATTAGGAAATGGGAAGAAAGCATTCAAATGAGAAGAGGAACAATAGAGGGAAGAGGGCAAAAGGAAGGAATGGACAAGAAAAAAATAGAAGAAAAAAAATGGAAACAAAGCTTTTGTAAATGAGGGGAAAGGGGTTCAAGAGAGAGTAAAGGAATAGCAGAAAAAGACGAAGCAAGATATATTATGTACAGGTACAAATTCGCTATGAAAGATGTTATCATTATGTATTTTTAAAACATACCACTGGAAAGAAAGGGGAAAATAAAGTAAAACTGTGTATTCATATATGATGTGATTGTATATGTAGAAAATCCAAAAAAATGCCACCAGAACTATTTTGTAGTATTACAGATATAAAGGCAATATTAGAAAACAATTTAATTCTGTATCTCTATAATTAACTATTAGAAAAATTGTTTTAAATATCCTATGGAAGTATATCCCAAAGAAATACCTACACTAAGAACTACAAGACACTGTGGAGAGAAACTAAGTAAGATTGAAACAGTAAAACATGCCATGTTCATGCACTAGAAGCCTAAATACTGCTGAAATGTCATTACTCTTCAAATTGCTGTATAAATTCAATGTAATCCCATTCAAAAACTCCAAGCAGGGGTGGGTGGGTGGGTGGGTGTGTGCGTGCGTGCGTGCGTGCGTGCGTGCGTGCGCGCGCGCGCGCGTAAACTGGCCATCCAAGCCCAAGTTCACATAAAAATGCAAAGAACCCAAAATAGACAAAAAAAACTGAAAAAGAACAAAGTAAAAGTCTTTACAACACATTATTTGCAGAGCAGAATATAATCAATAAAAAAAAGGGCAAAACTCAGAAATAGAGCTATGTGTATATAGTCAGACAACTGTCAGAGTAACTTAAGAAATGTCTTGCCAGGAGTAGCGGTACACGCTTGTTACTCCAGCACTTGGGAGGCTAAGGCAGGAGAATCACCATGAGTTTGAGTCCAGCTGGGCTACATAAGTGAGTTCCAGGCTAGCCTGTGCAACACTGTAAAGGACGGTGACTCTTAGCATATCATTTGAAGACAGAATAATTGTAGTCTTAGTGCAAGCCTCAAAATGTGTCTTGAGAAACATCCCGGAGGGGTTATAAAAAGTTAACTTTACAGTCCTGACTTTGCCCTGGAATGCTTCTCCAAAGACAAAGCTTACCTGGGTTGTTTCATCCCTTCCCTGGCCCTAGATAAACACTGTAACCATAAAGGAAATGTATGGTTATCCAAAGGGGGAAATACTGAACAGAGTACACACAGTATGTATCATCGCGGTTGAGTTCATGACTGGAGGCTGACCCGGTCATGTAGCACAAGGGAAACAGCTGTGGCCAGGGCTACAACATTCCAATCTGTTACCATGGAAACCGAGAATGTACAAAAGGTGGGGACAAAGGCAGTTAGGCACCCACATTCCTGATGTGCAAGTCAAGGGCAAGTGGTGACTGATCCAAATTAATACAACTTTGTTGGTTCTAAATAGAGTTCTCTGGTCTCTTGTGGAATTCAGCCCAATTTTTGGCATAACAACAGTGAAACTGTCTTAAGAAACACCGCCACCCCAAAAAATGCAAACACATGTCTTTTCAAAAAGTGGGTACTTAAAAACTGCACACCAATTTCCTCATGAAGGAAAAGAAAATCCTGTATCACAACCTATACCAACACAAATATTGCAAGCGACACAACAAATTTACATGTAAATTCTAAAATTGTAGTGCACCTAGAGAAAAATAGGAGTATATCACCTCAATTTACAGTAGGAAAAGATTCATGAAAATCACAAGAAGCATTAAACTTAAAATTAAAAATTAATACAATGAATTTCACGAAAATTTTAAAGGTCTGCTGACCAAAATGCACTCTTCAGAAAACGAAACAAGAAACTGTACAAAAGAAAATATTCCTAATACAGGTATCTGACAAAAATCTTGCATAAAAAGAATGTTTAAAAAAAACTATAATGACAAAAAGAAAATTCAACAAGAGATTAACATCAGAATGACCAATATTATAGTATACGATATGATTAATCATAGAAAAATGCAAATCACCCACTAAAATGGCCAAAATTAAAAAGATAAACACCACCAAATTTTGGTACAGACGTACAGCAACCAGAGCTTTCACATATTTCTTGGGGAATAAAATAGTACAACTATTTTCAAAAGCAATTCCACATTAAACATATATCTATCCTCTGACCAGCAATTCTACATCCAATTATTAAATATATGCCCATTAAAAGCCTTCTGTAATAATGTTCATGGCAGCTTTATCCAAAGTAGCTCCAAAGTACAAGCAGCCCACCCACTCATCTACAAGGATACCTGGGTAAAGAAGATGTGTTGTATACATACAATGAAAAACTACTCAGCAATAAAAAAGAACAAACTACTGATCTACACAACATCCAAGATGAATAATAAAAAGTATTACCCTGAATGGATGAAGCCAAGCACAAGTATAGGTATCATGTGACTGCATTTATAAGAAGAAATTATACAAGCAATGTAATCTTTGGTGAGAGAAATGAAACTGGTAATTATTTTTGCAAGAGTAAGGGCAGAGATGGATTTCTTGGGAAGCACTAAAGGTACTTTTTTTTTTCGTCTTTTTGAGACAAGGTCTCACTATGCAGTTCAGGCTGGCCTTGAACTCACTTTGTAGCCCAGGCTGGCCTTGAACTCACTGCAATCCTCCTGCCTTAATCTCCTGAGTGCTGGGATTGCTAAAGCCACTTTCAATGATGAAAAATGTTCTCTCTCTTGATAAAGATGCAGGTTATAAGGATGTATATGTGTGTAAAATGGATCAAATGTACATTTAAATTCCATGCTTCACTATGTAAATTATCTCAATTTCTAAGTTATATTTTGAAGAGGAATTAAGTGTATTAAGAAAATGCTAGTCCACAAAGTGTCTCACAAATTTAATATCCATGTTAAGAGTTTGTAATAAAAATAAAACATTTTTGTTTGATTATTTAATTAAAATAATCCTTAACAAAAACTATGATACAGTGGTAGTGATTTGTACTACTAATGGGGTCTCTAACACATTTACATTACACTGAATTTTCAGTAGCTTTTTTTGCTAGTAAGATTTGACCATCACCAGTTATACATTATGTCGCATTCTGGAAACAAGTGGACATTTGGAAGAAACTACTAGTTGCTCTTAGAATAGCAAAGTAAATGAAATTTAGTGCAATGTTAGATGGCTACTATATCAGGTCCTTCCAAAGTTGAAGAGAGACTTTAGTAAAATACAGCACACATGAAAGCCTCACCAACAGTCAGACAAAACTGCAACACGTGGACCGCTCCTTCTTGTTTCAGAAAGTTCATAAAACGAAATAAAAGATCTTGTTGTTCTCTGATTTGCTTCAATTCTAACTTCAGCACCTTGACACAATATGTAAGGAAGAGTAAGTTAAAGCTATAAAAATGTGTTCTAAAATTGTTTATATAGAAAAATAATGATATTGCTAAAAATACTCACAGATGGTTTTTTATTTCTAGGCTCTGCAAATTTCTGTAAGAATGCAACTAAAGGGGAAGGTGGTTCAGTTGCTTTTTCAGGCTTTGAAGAAAGAGAATTATTAGTAACATCATCACTTGATTTGACACCCAGAATCAAAATTCAATGACATGTGAAGTATTTTTAAATGAATACTCACTGGACTATCGTCTATAAAGATGATAAGCAAATGATTCACAGTATCCTAGTGGAAAATAATAAACACAGGTGAAATAACTTTTACATTATCGAATTCTCTAGAAAAATGCAATGGCTAAGGTTCTAATAATGTATTACTTTTATAAAAAGAGGCAAAGAAAAGCTATTCAAATTTTGGCACTTCAAATGTTTATCAATTATTCCTGTTCCTTTTAAATTCTACTGGATCAAAGATGGAGAATCCTAAATTAGCAATGATGGAGAAGTTGATAAGTAATATACAGATATATAGGCACACACACACACACAAAATGAACTCAGCCTGAAAAGAAAGTAAATTTTAACACATGGTATAACACCGAAAAACCTTGAGGATAGCATGTTAAGTGAAATAACCCAAACACAAAAAGAGAAACACTGTGAGTCCATTTATATGAGGTGCTGGAGTAGCCAAATTCATAAAAGTTAAAATGGTAGTTGCTGGGGGATAAAGGAAGGAATGAGAAATTACTGTTTAATAGATCTAGAGTTTTAGTTTGTCAGAGGAAAAGTTTTGGAGAAGGACGGTAGTGACTGTTATGCAACAAAAAGAATAAATACTTAACACCAATGAACTGCACACACAAATGTTTAAGAGCGTGTTTTATGATGAAAAGCATTAAAAAAATATATCTTACTGGATCAGCTAGAAAATCCAAAGAAGGAAGAAACACAGAACCAGATAAGATCTCTCTTATAAGTAAGGTCAGGGATCTAGAAAAAAGAAATAATGATGTATTTAGTAATTTATACCTGTTCTTAACTTCCACACACATATGAACTACCTAAAACCCTGTTAAAACGTGCACTGTAACACTACCGACCAAGGACTGTCCCAGCCACTTGCATTTCCCTCATCTTAGACAATTCCCATGCTACGGGTTTCAGAGCCATGAACTTTAAAAATTCTTGCTTGTCAAAAAAAGCTATTATTTAACAGAAAAATGTAATCCCTTAAAAGAGCTTGGGAGACATAACAAAATAATTCCTCCCTAGAAATTTTTGATTTCTGTTTGTTTTTCAGATACAAGGACACAATGTAGCCCAGACTTGCCTCAAACCTGCCATCCTCCTGCCTCAGCCTCCCGAGTGGTGGGATTGCAAGTGTGCACCACCATGCCTAGCTCTGCTTAGAAATATTTAAAATGTTTAATTTTAAATTACTATTTAAGACTAATATTTTAATAGTATAATGCAACAACTTTATAATATTTAAGTTAATATTACAAATTAACCTGAAATACAGGTTATCTTTTTTTTTTTGGTACTGGGACTTGAATTCAGAACCAGGCTGTGCCACTGAGCTAAATCCCCAGTCCCTTCTTTTTGAGTTTTAAATTTATTTTTTAAAAGTTAGTATGTGCAACTACAGGAAACAAAAGCACAAGAAGCAAAGAACAAAGTCATTCACAGTCATAAGCAGCTTAGCTGGATATGTCCTTCTAGGTTCTACATGTACATAAGTAACATTTTCTGTGACTGAAATTATATAGTGTGTGCCATGCTTTTCTAAATACCATGAATATTCACCAATGCAAAATTCCAACACTACAAAAATACTTTTGATAATAAATAGTACACTACAACTCAATCTGTTGGAAGAAATTATAGTACTGCCTTCTTGGAGACAATAATTACACTAAAGATAAAAATGGCAATAGGACTTTAGACAGAATTATTGGCAGATTTACAACCGAAATACTACATTCCCTTAATGCTCAATTTAAAATAAGATATAAAGAAACAGAGTACACCAAGCATTTGGGTACCTCCTAGAGGTTATTTTTCATTTGTCTTTTGCAGCACTGGAGAGTGAACTCCACGGTCTTCCCTTAAAGGAGTCATAAGAGGAGTCTGTCTTTTAAGTGCCATAATATGCATGTTTTTTAAAAGGAACATAAAGAGAATGAAACGTAAAGACCTCAAATAAGGAAATCAACTCTCATCCACATTTGTCTTTGGATTCCAGATCAGGTTTCAAGAACAAATTCTAAACAACACAATATATTGCAATTACTTGGCATTTAAATTGGCATTTTAAGCTGGACGTGGTGGCACATCCCTGTAATCCCAACTGTGAGTTCAAGGTCACCCTGTACTACACAGTGAGTTCAAGGCCAACCTGAACTATATAATGAGACCCTGTTTCAACTAAATAAATAAATAAATGGCATTTTAAGAACTGATAAGCTGGGCCTGGTGGAGCACACCTGTAATCCCAGCACTTGGGAGACTGTGGCAGGAGGATCATTGCCAGTTCAAGACCAGAATGGGCTACAAAGTGAGCTAAAGGCCAGCCTAAACTGCATAGCAAGACCGTGTCTCAGAAAGACAAAAAAAAACTGATAAAAGTGTTTTCTCTGAATGAAAAACTGATAAAAGTGTTTTCTTTGAATGAAAAACTGTTCACATCATAGAATAACACTTTTATATAATCATGATATACAAATAAAAGCTATTTTCTGATTTTCATATAATCATGCTACGTATACAAATATCATGCTATGTATACAAATAAACTATGATATTTTCTAATCTATTTATACTGTACCTGCAATCTGTTGCTTTAGGAGGTAAAATATAAGGAAAAAGTAATTCAGTGAGTTTCCTTAAATAGTGTAATTCATCTCTTCGACTCCTCAAAGCCACATGAAGTTCTGGACCATATTCTTCTAAAGCAGCTTGCTGTAAAAATTCTGTATTTTTTACTACAAGATTAAAAAAACATTGAAACAAGAGATAGCAAATAACTTTAGCCATTTCCACTAACAAATAAAACAGCATCTACCCTAGTCACCCTTTTTTTAGCCTCTGTTCTTTTTAATATGTATTCTGTAGAGATATTTTTCAGAAACAGAACATAAAGACAAGTTCTTCTTTTTGGAAAATTTGTTTATTTTGCAATAAATTGATATTGGACCCTTCTCCCCCGGGGCAAACAAGAATTTAAACTCAAAAGTCTCTACAAACTAGATAAAATAATACAGAATGGTTTGAGAGGGACTGGTACTCAGGACTAAACCCTGGGCCTTCCCACTGAGCTATACCCTCAGTCCCTCTTATTTTTTGAGATGGGGTCTCACTAAGCTACTAAATTACTGAGGCTGGGCTCAAACTTCCAATCCTCCTGCCTCTGCCTCCCAGAGTACTGGATTACAGCTGTGAGCTACCACTCCCAATGGCAAATGATTTTGAATAGGAAAAAAATATAGAAAATGTCTTTGACATACACAAGGCTTTTGTAATCAAATGTTGTATCTTGTTCATACTCCACAAAAACAGTAATTATCCTACTCAAAAGTTTCTGACTGACCTAGTTTTACATCAAATTCATAAATTATTTTAGAGCAGTTATAGAAACTGGCTTCCCTGAGAAGTTTTGCATCTTTAGACATAGCATAGATTAGAAACCAATCTAAAATTATAAGGCAAAGGCTGAGGAACATACACATTTCTTCATAAATATTAACTGATGATAGAAGTTACATTTCTAAAAAAGGTTTTTTGAAAGATTAGACTCCAAAGTAATATTTTCATACTTTTTTTTTTCATTTGAGATAGTGTCTGTCTCTCTCCACAGTTCATACTACCTTTGAACTCACTATCTAAAATCAGTGGGCTAAGGTGCCTTTGAACTCTCGGTGATCCTCCTACCTCAGCATCCCAAGTACTATTGTTATAGGTTATTTGCCACTATGTCTACCTCAAACTTCAAGTACTGGCCATGCATCCCTAACCCAAAAATTCACAATCCGAAATGCTCCAAAATCTGACACTTTTCAGATTGTTTTCTTGGTACTGGGCATTAAACTTGGGGTCCATTTATAATTTGAGACAGAGTCTCACCAAGTTGCTAAGTGGCCCACATTGGCCTCGAAGTTGCCATCCTCCTGCCTCAACCTCTCAGAATGCTGGGATTATAGGCCTATGCTACCAGGTATGGCTATAAAATTGGATACATTTGAACACCAATATGACATACTCGCTCAGTCCTTAAGGTGCTAAAGCAGGATTGCCAAAGAACAGTTTTTAGAAGAAGTGTATTTTAAATCATTTGCCAAGCTTTGTCCTCCCAAGAATCTGGGACATGGGTCCTTTAAAACTTTCTATCATGAAAACAGGTACAAAATCAGGAGTGCTAGAGACAGACTCAGTGGTAGAGTGCTTGCCTAGCATGTGTGAGGCCCTGGGTTCAATACATAGCACTGCAAAAGCAGACGACTATGATGTGCTAAGTCCCAGATCTGCTTCTTTACTGATATAATTTTGAATAACTGATGTAATTCTTTTGGGATTCAAAGTTTTTATCAGTAGTTATGTTATTAACATCACATAAAATATATAAATAATTGTCAAGTTTGACATAATTAAACATTCACACATAATATAAATCATGAGATTGGAATCTACTTAGTATCTGCCAAACCTGAGGAATTTTTGTAGTCCTACGTAATGAGAAATTAAACAGACTAGGTAAAACATTTTTAAAGTAGCATGGTGGGGGTAATTGCATATATAAACAAAAGACAGGGGCTGGAACACAAAGAATGGATTAATACCCACTAATCAGGCAGGTGGGATGGTGCACACCTGTAATCCTAGCACTTGAGAGGCTGAGGCAGAAGGAATGCCGCAAATTTGAGGCCAGCCTGGGCTACAGAGTGTGTTTAAGTCCAGTCTGAATTACATAGTAAAATCCTGTCTCAAAAAAAAAAAAAAAAAAAAAAAGAATGCTTCATTTATACTCAACATTTCTTAGAGCCTTGGAAAACATTTATACACATAGAAAACTTCTATAAGAAGCCCGAGATATAGCTCAGTGGTACAGTGCCTGCCTGGCAAGCTCCAGGTCATGAGTTCAATTCACAGTACCAAAAAAAAAACTTCTACATAATTCTTAATTCTCAAAAGGCACACTGAAAAGAGAATTCTAAGTAAAGATGAAGAGGAGAGCCTTTTATTTCCTCAGTTATGCATAATTACATGGCTGAAGAATTCAGAAAACAAATTCATAAAAAAATTAAAAACCAAAACGCTGAAAACCTTTTTCATAAACCTACCTAATTCATGTCATATGTAGAACAGCAGAATCTTTGGATAAAATCAGCCCTTTAATTCTCTGGTCATTTAGTTCTATGAATTTAATTGCAGAGTTATTAATGAATCCAGTTTATATTTTATGGTGGTTTATAACAGGATTTTTTTGACACAAATAGCAGCAATCCCCTTCTTTCAAGGAGTCAACAAAAAAATTTCAAACTGTTCTGTTCCTATTATATAACATCACTCTCACAGAGAAAATAATGTATTTTATTAAACCTATGAATTAAAACTTTAAAACTGGCTCCACTTACTTTAAGCCTGCTATCTTATTTTGTTTTTTGTCTTTAGCCCAGGCTGGCCTCAAACTAGCATCAATCCTCCTCCCTCAGCCTCCCGAGTGCTGGGATTACAGGTATGCGCCACCAAACCCAGCAAGAATAGAATTTAAAATGTATTAAAAAATACATTTCCTGGGCTAGAGGTGTAGTTCAGTGGTAGAATAGATGTCCAGCTAAAAAGTATATAACAATAAAATAAAATTTATTTAGTTAAATCAAATAAAAAAAACCAGTTGTCTAGTATGCACAAAGCTGTGAGTTCAACCCTTAGCACTGCATAAATATTTTCCCACATACAAATTCTGTACATAAATATCTGTAGTAGCCTTATTTATAACTGCTGAAAATGGAGGCAATCGAGACGCTCTCAGCAGGTAAGCAAATGGATGGTAACAGAAAACTGTATTACCTTTCCGTCTTGCTTTAACTATCACTTCTATATGCTTCATTGCCACTTTTAGGAGTTTCTTCGTTATAACAGATGGGATATCCACCTAGAAAAGTTAACATTAAAATAAAACTTTAAAAACTGTCACTAAGTTGCCATGCCAAGATTACAACATGTAAAGTACTAGAACATATCTTTAAATTTTAAAATTTTAGATTAGTAGGAACATGGGTTTCTCTTGAGATCTACTAAGTATAGCTAATAATAAAGTACTATTTTTGAAAATGCTAAGAGTAAATTTTAAGTATTCTAATTTTAGTGGGGAAAGTTTTCCTGAGACAGGGATTATACAGCTCAGGCTGGCCCTGAATTCACTTTGTAGCCCAGGGTGACCTCGAAAGCACAGCAATCCCTGCCTCAACTTCCCAAGTGCTGGGATCGCAGGCGAGGCCACTATGCTTATGCAAATTTTAAGTATTTTAACTGTAAAAAATGTTAAGTATTTGAGGTGATGGATACTATCAACTAGCTTGGTTTAATTATTCCACAGTGTATTCATAATCAGAACATTGCTGTGTATCCCATAAATATATAATTCTAAATTATAAATTTACAATAAAAAATTTTAAAACTAGAAGTATTACTAAAAATCTTTCAAAGATTAATTTCAAAGTATTACATGTTCTTGGATCATATTAACTATAGCCTTAGACAGTTTTCTATCACACTACTAAAAACTTTATCTTAATGTATATATCCTAAATAACAAAAATTTTCCCACAAAATATCTTTAGTCCTAGTTTATTTCCTTAGTCTTTGTTTTAAATATGTTTGAAGAAAAATCTATAGTCACTTATCTTCCCTATCAAAAACTGGAACTAAATCACCAATTTATTGGTGACTGTTTATTAGACTTCATCAGGTTTATCTTTTACCATAAACTTAACCTACATTTTTCTCTCATCAAAGTCATAAGAAAAAATTCATATTAAGGAAAGAGGAGCCTGGGATATAGCTCAGTGGCACAAGCCCCTGCCTGGCAAGCGCAAGGCCCTGAGTTCGATTCTCAGTACTGCCCCGAAAAAAAGAAAAGAAAAAGAAAATCACAGGGTAATGAATCTGCTAAGTGAGATGGCTCATAATGCCCTCAGTGAGCTGCGGCGGAAGCCCAAAGCAGTTCACCGTGCAAGACCAAACACGTTCAGGAAGTGGGGTACTGGTGTTAGTAGGACGTCTCGTTTCAAAACAACATTGCTGCTCACGTATCCTTAGTCAGCTGGTACTCAGTGATTACAAATTATGGTACTCGCAATTTATCAAATAAAAACACGTTTTAGTTTTCCAATACTTTATAAAATCTTGTCTTCTGAAAATAGTCATGAAGATTTCATTTAAGATCCATTTTAAAGATTTCAAGTCAGAGTCAAATAGTAAAGTAATGCATTTGTAACTAAATTTTGATATAAAAGATATAGACCTTAACTGATGCTTTATTTTCAGTATGCCTAAACTTCCGAATTACAGTATCTGAGCAAGGGTATGAAAGACAGAATATAACAGTATCAAGATGACCTACTACCTCCAATACTATGACACAATTACTTTATATAAAGAAGATATAAAGAAGAATGACCTACTGACCCCCAAAGAGAGATGAAGATTAAATAAGAACAAAGAATATACAGTAACTTATAATGGAAGACAATAATGATAAATCATATTTTGGTTAAAACACATGTACCTAAAATAAAGAACTTTTAAAGCTCAATAACTGAAAGACAGTTCAGCAAAATACGGCCACAGGATTTGAAAAGATTTCCCCGAAGATAAATGATGGCCAAAGCATGTGAAAAACGCTCACCATCCACAGCCCAGGTAACTGCACATCATTCACAGTGAGATACCACCAAGACGGCTAGAACTAAAGGAGACACACAGACACAGACATACGGAGAGAGACAGACAGACGGAGAAAGAGAGACAGACAAATGCACCCATTCTGGCTAGAATGTGGAAAAACTGGAACCCTCACATATGGCTGAAAGGGATGTAAATGATGTATCCACTTTGGAAAAGAGAGTGGAAGTTCCTCAAAGTATTAAACATATAGTTATCATTTGTCTTAGCAACTATATTTCTCTAAGTATACACTAAAGATAAATGAAAACATGTCTCAAAAAAAAAAAGCCAACTTTGTGCACAAATGCTGAGAGATTAAAAATGCCCCAAAGGTGGAAATAATCCAATGTCCATCAATTTAAGAACAGGTAAACAGATTATGGTATAAACACACAATAGCATATTATTTGGTCACTAAGTATGAAATGTTCCCACCTATAATCCCAGCACTCAGGAAGTTGATACAGGAGGATCACTGTGAGTTTAAGGGTAGCCTGGGCTACACTAGAGAGTTCAAGGCCAGCTTGCACTACATAGTGAGACTGTCTCAGACAGACAGACAGACAGACAAACAGAAGGAAGGAAGGAAAGGAGAGGAGGAAAGGCAGGGAAGGAGGGAGCAAGGGAGGGAGGGAGGGAGAGAGGGGGACAGAGAGAGAGAGAGAAACGGGGAAGAGAGAGGGAGGGCCTTGAACCCACTTTGTAGCCCAGGTTGGCCTCGAACTTGCAGCGATCCCCCTGCCTCAGCCTCCTAAGCGCTGGGATCACACACAAGTGCCATGGCGCCTGCTGTCTCAAGGTTTTGAAAGTGTATCACAATTGTTACGATTATTATGATTGCCAGTTAGTCGATAAACTCATCTAAATAAAATATGACTTTTTAAATAAGTTTTCATTTCTAATTTTGATAAACTAACATAAACAAGTATTAAAGAAAGCAAAACTGATTAACAGGTCAAAAGTGATTAACTTTTTGGCTTAAAAAAGTGAAGAGAAAACAAATATAGTATATGGGGTATAGAAAATAGTAAGACTTAAATCTTTCATAATACTAAAAGCTGAAATTCCCAAACTTCTCATTATAAATATATACCTTGTGAATTCTTCGTATTAAAACAGATGCAAAAAAGCGTAACGTTACTCTCAGTTCATCAACGAAGGACTCATCATCTGTTATGTCCCTTCAAGTGAGGAGAAAAGCAAACATTTACAAGTTTACAGAGATGCAGTTTCACCTTCTTGAAATCAAGAAAAGAATTTTCTTTTTTCCATTTATTTATGCTGCTTTTATTTACAAGTAACACATTTCATTGCAGACTAGAATTAATGTATAAAACAAAATCAACATCTCTCATAATTCTAGTACCAAAACAATTATGATTAAGTAAATTGTAGCATATATTACCTCGCAAACCTATATGTGTACATAGTCTTGTTACAACTAAGTTCATTTTCTAACAATCATCAATGAAATTTCAAAGAAAATAATTTTGGAGAAAACATATAATACAAAATTTTAAGTTAGCTCAAAATATTTGAAATAATATTCTAAAACTAAGTATGTGTATAGGTATACATAAGTGTGTATGAGTGCATGCATGCTGTATTTGAAAAAGAAAATAAATGAAACAAACATTTTTAATTCAAAATTTTTACAAACTTCATCTAAGGAAGTACTTCTGATTTTCCTGAAGAATGAGCCCATTTCCCCACTCAAGGCCAAGAAAAAAGATGCATGTGATGGCAACACCGTGAACCTGAAGGCAGGGCTAACCATTAAGTCTCTCATCAGAGTAAAGAAGATGATTATATCAACACTCTTCCCACTATCAGATCTCAAGAAAACAGACTGCATTAATAATCAGATCAAAGAGAAAATATTTAACTCTCAGAATCATAGCCCAATTTTATATCTGAGTAGTCATAATTCAGGATTAAGGTAAAATAAGGGTATCTGGAAAAGGAGTCATTTAACAAAAGGATTCATCATCAACTTGGTTTAAATGGCAAATGCAGGACATATTCACTTATTTTGGAACAAATATTAATTTTCCAGACACTCTATTAAAATTACCTCTTTATTTTCATGAGACAGCACCTACTGCAGGCTGGGCTTGAACTCACTCTGTAGCTCAGGCTGGTGTCAAACTCATCCTGCCTCACCCTCCCAAGTGCTGGCATTACAGGCACATAGCATTAAACCCAGCTGAAATTATCTTTCAATTTAATGAAACATCCAAATATACATGTTCCCCTCCAAAGGACAATTATTTCAAATGTGAAAACTGTGAAATTATTAAACCAATACATTTATGCACAATCAATTCTTCAAGTCACCAGGTGTAATGGTACATGTGCCTTTAATCCCAGCACTCTGGGAATCTGAGGTAGGAGGTTCAAACCCAGCCTGAGCAGTTTAGTGACTTAGCAAGACCCTGTCTTCAGAAAAAAAAATCCCAGGGGATGTAGTTTAGTGCAAAGACACTGGGTTTAATCTCAGTACTGTGGAGAAAAAAATTTAAATTACTCTTCTTTCAAAAGCCTAATTGTCTTCTCTTCACTATCAATAAGTTTAATGGTTAAATGCCTACATCAATCATTCTCAAGTGGAGCAATCATGCCTTCTAGGTAGTAACTGGTAACCTCTCAAGGTATTTTTTAGTAGTCAGGACAGGGGTGAGGAGAAGGTAATACAAAGAGGCTGGAAGTGATGCCTAATTCAGTGTCCTGTGATGCACAACACCACCTCCCACAACAAACACTTGGGCTAAAAGAAAGACTTGGCCTGATTTACTCTGAAAACAGCATTAACACACTTATGGCATTAACTGTACTACAGAAAAAAGATCTTAGAGAAAGAACATACCTGTACCATGGATAAACAAAGTTTTCCAACACAAGTTCAAGAACCTGAATAAAAACAAGTTTTAAAGAAAATTAAAACTAATTCTGGAAAAACAAATGTACTATTTAGCAATGTATTATATTACCAAAAAAAAATTTTATTACACCAAATATTGACAGTAATATTATACTTTTTCATGAGAAAATGCATATTCCAACTGTACAGTTTTGATGATCAAAGGGCACATATGAGAAAATACCTATAAAAAACATAAAACTCCATAAAAAGGAACGATTTCTATTAGAATGACACATACCTATTTCTAAATATTCCCAAAAAGCAAATAAAAACACTTAAATAATTTTTTTCTGATCTCAAGCTCTAATGAAGCAAAAAAATTCTACAGAAAAAAGAAAATTATAGGTTTTTTTCTGAATTCTTCACTTCTCTATAAGTCAGTATTCCCAGAGAAAAAAAATAAAGAAATAGACTTCCATAAGAAGTAAAAATTAGGTATCACTGGTCAGCTTTGAAGGAACAGCAGCAAATGGAACAGATTCTAGGGTACCAAGAATGTTCTATTTCTTGATCAGCATGCCAATGACATAGTTATGAGTTATGCTCGCTGTGAAAATTTTTACCATACACTTAGTATCAGTATATAAGTTAAACATGAAAAAGTAACAACAAAACAAATCCCATGTGTTAAAAGTTCTGTTTCTTGGTGTGGATATAGAAGCACGTTGTAATTTTAGTAAGAAATTGCACAGTAACTTAAAAAAGCAATAGGGCTAGACATGGTGGTACATATCTGTAATTCTAGCACTCTGGAGGTTGAGGCACAATGATCACAACTTAGCAGCCAGCCTGAGCTGCACAGTTAGTTCAAGACCAGCCTGAACTATAAAATGAGGCTCTCTCAAAAACAAAAAACAAAGAGGTAAGGATACAGCTCCATGGCACAGTGACTGCCTGGCAAGCACAAGGTCCTGAGTTTAATTCTTGGTACCGAAAAACAAAAAAATACATAAATAAAAAGAGAATGAAACACTATGTTTTACCAAAATGTTTGCCAAACTACATGCCTTACCCAGCAGCAGTAACAATTTTCTAATTTAAGTATCAAAGAAGCAAGAATTTGGATTTTTAATAAAAAAAAAAACTAAGCATTAATTTCATTTCCAGGGAAAAGAAGATACATATAGATAAAAATAATAGGGATAGAGAAACTAAAAAGTTACTAACAGTCGGTCTCCCTAAGACCCTGCGTCCACTCACTCACTCACTCACTCACCAAGTCACACTAGTCTCTCCCCTGCCGCTTCTATCCTCACCTCACCACTTACCCCGCAGCTCCACCCTCCAGGTGAGCCTCCCTACTTGCACATATGCTCTCCTCCAGCCTCCAAGAGGTGGCAAAGTCACCTAAAATATTTATTTGACCACACCACTCCCTTGCATGAAACATACACTACACCAAACCACAACACATGCAAGAAGGCAAAGCTGCACTGGCTCTGAAGGGGAGCTCACGGCCAGAAGCTGTGACCATTTATTTTCTTCTCTCCTTTGACTGTATGACAAGAGCCAGATCTGGAGCCTTCGAAACAGAAAATGAGTGGCTTATCCAAACTCCATCAGCATAGCTACATAAAATCTTCCAATGTCTACAGAGCCATATAAAGAACTGGTTAACAACTAAGCCAGAGGACAGTCACAGGTACATGCCTGTAATGTCAGCTACTATGGAGCCTGAGGATGAAAGAGTCAAAGTTGAAAAGCAGCCGAGGCAACTCAGATCCTGTCTCAAAATTGTAAGGAGTGAGGATGTAGCTCAGTGGCAGAGTGTTTGCCTAGCATGTATGAGGTCCTGGTTTCAACCCTGAGCACTCCAAAAGAAAAGGAGAGAGAAAGCTGACCTGAGTTTTCACCTAAGTTCTATTATCAATCATATATATAAAACTTAAAAAATTATTAAAACTCTCTAAATTCCCATTTATCTTTGGTAATGTCACCAATATAACACCCACCTCATAGATCAGATGTAGGTTACACAAAATAATGCATGTGTTCAGGACAGTGTGAAATACACACTAAGTACATTAATAAGCAATCGCTATTAAAACATTATTTCTTCCTTGTCCACATCCTTGCTCATATTTTTACTTTCTAGCTTACTGAATACGGTTTCTTTCCTCTGAAGAGCTCTACTGTGCTAAAATATCCTTTCCCAGTCTCCGCCTAGCAAATTTAGTCATCAGTCTCTGACATATACATATATGTATTTTTTAATATATAACATCTCAATTTGGACTAGCACATTTCAATTTTTTATTAATAGCCACATGTCCAGACCATATGTCTACCCCATTAGGCAGCATTATCTTAAATCAGCAAAGCTTAGAGATGAAAAGTGTTGCGGCAAAAATCAGAAATCGGGTCAAACTCCGCAGGGGATCCAAAAACTCATTCAGAACAAATGGAGTTCTAATTAATTTTAATTTAGAATCAGTTTGGACCGGTTATTGCCCCCCATTCCTGACCAGAGAATGTGGCACTTAACTGCCTTTGTTCTCACCTTATATACATTTTTGGTTTCCATGGTAATAGATTAGAATGTCTAGGCCTGGCCATAGTTGTTTACCTTGCACCATGTGACCAGGTCAGGCTCTGGCCATAATGATATATACACTTTAACAATTCAGGCAAGCAGAAGAATTCCAGGACAAAGTCAGAACTGCAAATTTAACTCTTTACAATCCCTCCAGGATGTTTCTCAAGACACATTTTGAGGCTTGTCTATCTTAAAATGTTGTGCTAAAAGTCACTGCCCATTACAAAAGGACTTTGGAAAATTAATGAAGGAGAAAAATACCAAGCATTAGTGGCATTGTAAGTAGCTTTCCTTCAGTCAAATAAGGATAAGGCACAATTAGGCAGGGTCAGGTGCCAAATACTATTCTTCAACTACTCAGCATTCAGTTTAATGCACCATGTATCTATCAGCTACCGACGATATGTGTGACCCTGAACTTGGTGCTAGGACTAAATGAGACTCCCATTCCCTAGCTCTGAAAACCCTGCCTGGTTCCTCAATTCATGGAAAAGACAAGTCTCTAGAACAAATAACTAAGACATGTTACCGAAAAATAAACATACAAAATATGACAACAGCCAAGACTAGAGAACAAATGATCAATTCCTATTATTATGCATAAACAGTGAAAATTACCCTATTCCTTGTTCTACCTTCAGTTAGCAACAAAACGGGGCTCACAATTCAGTAAGATACACATTTCTTCCCTGTTGTTTAATGCCTCTTTGGGAATTAAAAAAATGTTTATTTCTTCTTGCCTCCCATAGAGATGTCTGTATAGTGTTCATAGGAGGTAAGCACAAACCAGGTAAAAATGCTTATTTGAACCTGGGATCCAAATTTAATCAGAAATAGCTTGCTCTTGAAGGTACTTATATTGTCCGTTTGAGACAGAGTCTCGTTTTTTTTCTCTTCTCTTTTTTTTTTTTTTGGGTACCGAGAATGGAACTCACGACCTTGCGCTTGCCAGGCAGGTGCTATGCTGCTGAGCTTCATCCCTGGACCAAGTTACTTATTTTGTAAAACTCAACTACCTAGTTCAGAACTTAGTAGGTGGCACTCGGATACTATATGATTAAAATGTTTAATTAAACTATCTAGAAAATTTTTCACAGGTATTTAATATCTGCTGTATGTGTACACAGTCATGCACCAAAGGACAGGTCCATCACAACACACCACATATACAACAGTGGTCCCATAAGATTATAAAGGACCGGAAAACTTCCCATCCTCTTTGAGGGCACAGCTACTATAATACAATAATACAGTGCAATGTTCGTATGTGTGTTGTAACGCTGGTATAAACAAACCTACTACTCTGCCAGTCATAAGAAAGTACAGCAGAGACAATTATGCACACTATATAATACTTGATAACACAAGTGACTATGTCATTATTGGGTTATTTATCTACTAAATTTTTTATTGTAGATAAATACTGAAATATTCTGTGATGTTCTCCCAACAATGAGATTTCCTATCAAAGCATTTTTCAGAACATATCCCCATAATTAAACAACATAAGAGCATATCTGGCAATACTAATTAAATTAATCACCTCTGAGAGAGATGCATCAACCTTGGAAGAAATTTTCAGGTCTAGCCATGGCTGGTAGTTTTCAAGAAGTAAGGATGGCCTTAAAAAAACACACACATACACACAATTAAGTACCCTGTAATACAAAATGTAATTAGAAAGATCAACAAATAAGAAATGCTTAACTTACCTATGTCGTTTACATTTCACTTTACCACAAACAGCACAGCTATGACCTTGAGGAAATAATTCTTGAAGTCCCAATTGCTAAAACAGGAGAAAGAGAGGTTTGTTGTAACTATGTGTTACATTTGCTATAAAGAATCAACTTTTCAAGATTTTTCACTTCAACAGAAATTCAGAGGACTTTTTTTTGGTCTGTTCTCAACAGTAAAACCATTCTTTGTAATAAATAAGATTTGTTAAGCTAATGCCAAAGGAGGGGAAAAAAACACGACGAAATGCCTTACACCATCTAAGCCAAATTCTTAAGTTCAAAAGTAAAGTCATATGTTGTGAGCACTTATATATTGAATGAGATACTCTACTACAAACACAGTAAGAGAAATGATTTTCTACTCCAAAACTTATGAGAGAAGAGATACATGGTAAACAGCAGGATTCCTCACCAAATATAGGGCACATTTCAGCTGTCTTTCTTGTGAACAGAAACACTAACAAGACTGAGATAAAGGACCGTGTCAGCTTAGCCCAGTTGGACGTCAAGATGCCCCAACGGGTGGTCAGGACAGAGCTGAGCAGTAGAATATTAGCTTAAGACGACTGTGGCCCTAGGTTCAATTCTTAGCACAAAAAAAAAAAAAAAGAAAGAGATCACACTAAATCCTGATTTACAGAACAAAAACTTGCTTTACATAGACAATGCCATACACTACTATCTTTATTAAATTTCAGAAATACAAATTATTTCTCATTACATACATTGCCTAATTATTTCTTTTTATCATACAAAGAAACATTTAAGAAATTAACAGTGTAGCTGAGGAATAGAGTGCTTGCTTTACTTGTACAAGGCCCTAGGTTCAATCCCTAGCACCACAAAAAAGGAAGACAAGAAGAAATTAAAAGGATTAAATTATTTAACCCAGAATCCCTTATCTGCGTGGGTGCCTCAGAATCACCTGGAGAGCACCTAACTATTAATTACAAGACTTTAACCCAAAACTATTCAATCAAAATCTGGTGGGAGAGCCCAGGAATTTGTTTTCTTTTGTTTGCAGTACTGGGGATTGAACCCAAGACCTCTGTTATGAGTTAAATCCCCAGCCCATTTTTATTGTAATACAGGGTCTCTCTGAGCCTCTGAGTTGCAAAACTGGGCTTAAAAATTGGGATCCTCCTGCCTCAGCCTCCCAGAGTGCTGAGATTATGGGTAGGTGATACCATGCCTGCCAAAAATCTGTATTTTTAAAAATTCAACAGGAGATTCTACTGTACAAACAGCCTTCAGAATATCTGTTTTAACTTACTATCCAAAAGTGACTATTTGGTCAAAGGACCCTCTATAATGACGGATACCCTAGCCCCTGAGAAATCTTTATTTTCTTTTTATAGCTCCTTCTATAACTGTAGTCCTGAAAAAGACCAGGAAGCCAAATGTGACGGTATACATAGTCACATAATAAATTTCATTTTGAAAATTTTCTGAGGGACTGTGTGTCTTCTATTGGTAAATTGTAAAAAGATTTTTTGAAATCATTGCTTTTAATATGTTTCACTAATTAATATTAAAAAGCACAGAATCATACATACTAACTTAAAAATAAAAACAATTTTACCTTGGGTTTGTATTTTATTGTGAAGAATATATTTGGTAAGAGAGAATCAGGTCCTAATGAGCAGTAGAATGTAACAACTCCAGCAACAAATGACCAGAATATCATCAAAATATGAAGATACCTTAGAAATAAATGAAAATAATAATCAGAACCAAAGAAAATCCTAAGTTATCCCTTTTTTTATTCACTGAGTATTCATTAAACACCTACCAATCAGATGCAAGTTTTCCAATCATGATTAATTTCCTATAATGTTTTTATTAGATAAGAATCATGAAATATGTCATCAAATACATTTCATTTAAAGTATAAATTCTCAACATTTTATAATTCAGTAACTATGTTGTCATGTTTTAACTAGTCAAATACTACATTCTTCCAGAATACCTTTAATGATACACATTGTGCTTCCATTCTAGCAAAATTCTGATTATTTACCATGCAAAATAAGTACCTACTTTGTGCTAGATAATGCTAGGCTCAGAAGAAATCAAAGGAGACAGCACTGCCATTGTCTCTGCACATGAAACACTATCTAGCAGCAGTAACTGCTAAATGAGCACACTGCGATGGAGACAGGTGTTTGATGACAGGAAAAGCATATACCTGTGACACAGCACCGGCTAACTGCTCAACCCAAATATGGGCAGCCTTTCTCAGAGAAAGCAACATATCTGGGAAACTTAAAAGGTGAGTGGGATAATCCAACAAAGGAAGGTGGGGGAGAAGGGCTGGGTGGGAAGAAGCTGGGGAATTCAGGCCTGAGGATACTACCTGGGCTTAAGTCTGCGCATAGTTCCAAGGGCAAAAGTGCCCCGAGAGGACCCCAAAGAAACCAAGCAGAATGAGACCGTACTGCATCATTCAGCAGACCACGTCAGAGTGACTTCATTCAGGCACTCCTCACGTTTGCACAGGTTTGAGATGCATGAATTTCAGTTGCCATTTTATAACACCATTTTTCCCCACAATATGAATCAAATTCCAACAACCACAGTATGTTTATTAACTGTGAGATGTTTTATGACACTGAAAAAAACATAAAAGTCAATCCAGCCGGGTTGGTGGCGCACACCTATAACCCCAGCCCTTGGGGGGTTGCTGAGGAAGGATGGCTGTGAGTTCGAGCCCAGCCTGGGCTACAAAGTGAGCCCAAGGCCAGTGTGAACTGCACAGCAAGACCCTGTCTCAAAAAGACAAAAACAAAAGTCAATCTAAACTTAAAAGTATGGCAATTCAGGTAGACGGTGCTGGCGAACCTTTTAGAGACCTAGTGCCCAACTGCAACCCAAGACCCACTTAATTATCACAAAATGCCAACACTGCAATTAAACCTGAATGCTGAGGTTTTAGTTTGGAAAAAATAACTCTACATTAACATCTTCTATTTTGAAAGAAAAATAACACATGTGCCTTAGGTTCACCACTACTAGAAATAAAACTGTTGTGCACAGTGGGCCACGGTAGCGCAGGACTATAATCCGAGGTCTCAGGAAGCTGAGGCAGATGGACCAAGACCTCAAAGCCAGTCTAACTTACATGGTGAGACCCTGTCCTAGAAAAAGATTCTCATTTCACATCCTAAGTTCAAATTACTCTTCAGGTATTACTTTACAAAAAAACAGAACACAGTGAACCACATGAACTAGAGTCCAGGGTTTGAGCTCTTATTGTCGGAGTAGAAATGTGAAGCTCTAATACTGATAGCTGTATGTTCTGCCTTTTAAAAGAAAGGAGAAAGGAGAAAAGGCTGCATTGGTTGTATTCCAAATTCCGGTTCTATGCTTTTCTGCGGTCAAATGCTCTACCCCTGAGCTACACCCCCTGCTCTATGCTTTTCTGAGACCCAACTATAGTCCCATTATCTCTACACTTATAAAACCTTCTGGCTGGGCAGGGTGGCCATGTCTGTAATCCCAGCACTTGGGAGGCTGAGGTAGGAGGATCACCCTGAGTTTGAGGCCAGCATAATAAGGACTGCATAGTAAGTTCAAGACCAGAGTGAAATACAGGCAAGACTCTGTCTCAAAAAACAAACAAAAAAAAAAACCTTCCAATTCTCCTTTTTGACAAATCTAGTGTGAGTTTGTGTCATCTACTATCAAGTGCCCTGAATAATACCAAAGAATGGTTTTAAGAAGACTTTAACAAGAAAAACGACATTAGATTCAGATCATTTGCTGTAATATGGAGAGTGGCCTCATTCAGAAACATGCAGGCTAATTTTAAAGCCGTTCCAGTTATCTAGAATTAAGGATGATCTGCACTAGGGAGGAAGCTGAGATAAAATGCTGATTCTCTTGAGAGACGTCTGGGGAAAAAGTTAAGAGGGCCAAGAGCCAGGCGTAGTAGCATCGGCCTGTAATCCGTTGAAGCCAACCTGGGCTACATGGTGAGTTCAAGGCTAGCCTGAACTACACAGTAAAGACTTGTTTTAAAGAAAAAAAAAAAAAAAAAAAAAAAAAAAAAAAAAAAAAAAAAAAAAAGAAAAAAAGAGAAAAAAAAAAAAAAAAAAAAAAAAAAAAAGCACTAACTAGTTGATTGGATGTAGGCAGAAAGGAGAAGTAAAAAAAAAAAAAAATCTAAATTTCATATATCTATTTAAGACGTGCCACAGAAAAATGTTCCATAAGCAACTAAATGTTGGATAGTCTGAATCTTCTGGAGGGAATACAAGCTAAAGATAAAGGATTGAGAATTATCACCATAAAGATCACTGTATTGGAATAAAAGAAATTACCAAGAAAAATAGCAGTTTAAAAAAGAAGAAAGCATAAGACATTTAAGAACTAATCAGAGGAAAATGATAAAAAATTCTAGTAATTATAAGAGAAAGTAAACTAAGGTTCAAGTCATAAAAAGTCAAAATTTTAAAACTTCAAGAGAAATGACTGATATGATAAAATACTTGTAAACTAACATCAGCAACAGTGAAAAGAATCGATTAACTTTGCCAACAAAGGGCCAGGCGAATAAGGCCAGTTCTGGCAGAATACCAAGACTGCAACAGACTGAAAAATGAGATACAAAGAAAAAAGTAGTCAGTAAATGTGCAATTCTTTTTATTTTTGAGACAAGGTTTCACTTATGTATTCTAGACTGGCTTTGAACTTACTATGTGGCCCAGGCTGGCCTCCAACTGGTGTCAGTCTTCCTGTCTCAGCCTCTTGAGAGGTAGGATTACAGAACTGTGCCATCATGCCTAACAGATAATTCTCTTAAAGTTTAAAAAAAAATTAAAGTATAAATCCAGGTCATATGTGCGTGCGCGTGTGTGTGTGTGTATGTATGTATATATAGATACAGATATAGAGATTTATATATCCATATCCCCCAGCAAGACAGGGGTTTCACTAAGTAGTTCAGGCTGGCCTTGAACTCACTAAGCCTTCCCAAGGCTGGCCTTGAACTCAAGATCCTCCTGCCTCAGCCTCGAGTATCGGGATTACAGGTGGATACCACCATGCCCAGCTTTCATATTGAAATAATGGTTAGAGAAAAGGAGAAAAATAAAAAATGTGAACAAATAGAAGGAAACAGAAGTGATAACTGAATAATGTCCTAAGAAGACAGGAAGGGTTGAGATTCACAATCTAAATGGAAGAAATAGTTATAAAAGGGAAAAATGTCTCTTCCTTGACATCACACTAGAACAGATATTAGAACAAAGTTACACTGACAGATTTGGGAACAAATCTTTTATGGGAACAGGAGATGTGGAGAGTAAAGGGCAAAGAGAGCACCATCACAGGTTCTAGAAGAGCAGGCAGGTTCGGAAATAGCTGCTGGCGAGGAGGAGGTTATCCCTGATAACTGCTGGGCGTTACTGAAGCCAAGGAGTGAATTTTCAGTTGTGGGATTTTCTCCAACAGTATTCACCTTTCCTGAATAACATCACAGCATCACTGATGCAATTCTGGATTTTCTCAGAAGTGGCTGGAAGAGAGTTAAGGATACCATAGAATGAATAAAGAAGTCAACCACGAAATCTAAAGCCAGAGTGATTCCAAATTTTGTAGGAGAGTAAGTGACAACCAAAAGGAACACAAAGGAAGAAAGCAGAGAAGTCAGGAGGAAACATGTCAGGAAGCTACTTAGCAGAAAGCCTGAATCTCAAAGAATAATTTGCGCTCAGAGCAAAGGCCCTGGGTTCAGTCACCAGCACCATAAATTAGTAAATAAACCCCAGGGAGAGCGGCAGGCACAGCGTGACCGAGAGAAGCGGACACAGAGAAGGGAGAGGACAGCCCGCCAGGCCGCACACGCCTGTCATCTCAGCAGGAGGACTGCAAGTTCACAAGCCCGGGCAACTTGGTGACTCAGGGAGAACCTCTCCCAAAATAAATAAGAAGGGCAACGGATGCAGCTCAGTGCAAAGGCCCCACGTCCACCTCCCAGTAATGGGGCGGTCTACAGGCCAGGCACCAATCTTCCTTAAAAGTACAACTGACCTAGAAATTACTAGCAGCAAGAAAAACAGACAGATGGAATATGGTTCAAAAGAATGAGACTTCTTCCTTGGTATCAGAATCCCACCACCAGTAACCCAGGGGGACAAAGTACACGCAGCAACCATTTCCAGGCAGCGGCTGACAGGAGGTGCAGCACTGCACTCTGGGAGAAAACGTAAGCCCACAGGTAAGCTCCACATTGGCTTCAGACTCTTCCCCTGAATCTTACAGACAGAACAAACTGTGGGATCTGAGAGTTCAGAATTGGGAGCAGCAGCTCCAGACAGTGAGAGAAGACAGCAAATGAAAAGGTGCTTATATCTTATAGACAAGGACTAAGTAAGAACAAAAGCTGAGGCAAAAGCCAAGTTACTCGGCCACATGAAACTGCCCGGTCACCAGGCTCTCAGAACAATTCTAAACGTAAGAAACGCCCAGTGTGCACCTATTATTAAAAATGCTCTCAGTGCTTAAAACACAAATATTGCCACCCACCCTAAAAACTGCCAGAGCTGTAGAATGCCTCTTAAGACTTTATGGTGCTTGTGTCAGGGTGGAGAGCCAATCTGCCTGGCTGTGGGTCTACCTGGGGATTGCTGAAGCACACTTCTGGGTGTGTCTGGGTGCATCAGAGGTACGGCTTTGGAATCTATGTCTGTCCGATTCCCCTTCTCCTCTGACACTCTTCTGCTCTGCTTGCTAGCCACTACGAAGCAAGCAGCTCTGGCCACGATGTCTCTACTTTGGGGAAGCCATCCTGGACTGAAACCATCGGCCAAATTAATGGTCGAGCCTTAAACCGTGAGTGTTGTGTTTCTGTGCGCTGTAGCTCAAGGACAAGAAAGCTAACATAACCCCTTTGCATCAGGCTCTAATTCACCTTCCCTCCCTTGTTTCTTCCACTTTCTCTTTTTTTTTCCTTTATTTTCTTTTAGCAGTACTGAGGATTGAACATGTCAGGCAAGCTACATCCTAAGCCTTTCTTACTTGTTTACAAAGACTTTCAAAGTATACCTGACATCCAAACTTAAAAAGTAAGTCTTATGTCAGGTTACAGGACAGGAAATTTCCACACAAGAAATGATGAAATTCATATTCACACTCATTTCTCCAAAATCATTTCAGCAATATATAGAATTCAGAATTCACAATGTTTAGGATTCCTGAACAATTACATGGTACATATTTTATATATAATTTAACAGCCTCAATGAGGTCTTCGAGGAACCAACATCAGATATTACTATTTTTGTAGCAAATCATATGACCAGGAAGAAATAAATGAATGAGAAATAAATACTATAAATAATATTCTCAAAGCAGCTTCTGTCATCAAATGTAATCTGGTGCCAAGCAAGGGGAAAATAACTTTTTTATACTTTCTTGAGTTTAGAACTGCAGATTAAAAATTGTAGTCAGGTCAAGCATGGTGGAGGCAGGAGGATCGTTCCAAGTTCGAGGCCAGCCTGCACTAGACAGTGAGCTCAAGGCCAGCCTGAACTGCATGCATAGTGAGACTCTGTCTTAAAGACCAAAAAAATGAACTGTAAAGTCAGGTGCAGTGGTGGACACCTACACTCCCAGCTAATGGGTGGCTGGAACAGGAATTTTGAGCCCAGGAGTTTAAAAAGAAAACACTAACAATAATATGGAACTAAATGAATAATGTACTTACACTAAATAATGCTAAATTCTGCGTGCAATGTGTGCAAGGAGTAGCTAAAATGAACTCATCAGATATTAGTATTTCTGTAGCAGCAATAACTAAAATGCACTATAAAGCATTATTTAAGATGAAAATTTATTGCTCTAAGACGTTTCTAGCTCTAAGACAAAGAAACCTGTGGCTTTAAAGGCAATTAGCTTGTGATTCCAAATCTGGCGATTTTGCCCGTGCCCCATGACACCTGGTAACAAATGTTAACTTTTTTTTTATTGTCAAACTCTCAGACCCTTAATAACAGAATATTCTGCAATACTTAGGCATGGTGGCACACGCCTGTAATCCCAGCACTCGGGAGGCTGAGGCAGGATCACCCTGAATTCAAGGTCTGCCTGGGCTACACAATGAGACCCTGTCTCAAAAAACCGAAAACAGAAAGAAAAAAAGATCAACTATTGTTCAAGGAGAATCAACAAGAAAGAAATATCAACCTGAAGCAAATCTACAACCTTTTCTCAGGGGCAAAAACCCTCCAGTCTCAAACGTCAACTAAATTTGTCAGCTTTTCCCAATCTTTCAGCGTTTTTCTTTTTCGTCCTCAGTTCCTTTAAGGATACTAAGACCGGCATGCCTTCTCACTTCAAGAAACCCTTACGACCGTTTTGCAAAATCAACTGCGGGAAAAGCTCTGCGGGCGGGCAGAGTGCGCGCGGCCGCGGTGCCCGGACCTCGAACGTCTCCCGCTGAGCGGCGGGAGCCCTGCACCGCCGCGGGCGCCGCGCACGCAGGCCTGAGCCGCGCAAACCTCAACGAAGAGGGTCGCGCTTGCCAAGGCGTGAAGAGAAGAGCGGGCGACTGCGACAGCCAGGCGACTGCGACAGCCATCCCGGGCCCAACGGGCGCCTTCGGCTGCGCCGGCGCTCGGCCCGAGCCGCGCCCGCCCGCGGCCTCCTCCCGGGAAGCCGCCCGCCCGCTCGCGCCGGTACCTGTTGAGGAGCAGAGAAGCGGCGCTGAGGCAGAGCAGCAGGAAGCAGAAGAGCGGGTACTGGCGGCAGATCTCGCGTCCCACGTCCAGCCGCAGGCGCTGCTTCAGCCTGTCCCCCATCGTCCGCACCCACGACGCCATCTCCGTGCGCGAAACCGCGGCGTTGCCGCTCGCGGAGGCCGAGGTAAGAGCGGCCGGAATCAACTCCCCACGTTCCAGCCCCGCCGCCGGGCGGCGGATCCACATAACCGCCCACCGGCACACCTGGCCACGAACCGCCGCCGCTCTAGGCCCCGCCCCAGCGGCCGCCGGCGCATGCGCGGCCGCTGCACCTCCAGCCACCAGGAAGACCGCACGCGGAGCCCGAGGTCACCACCCCGCGTAGCGTCTCCAGCGTCCTGCAGCTCCGCCCTCCTGGTCAGAGCCGCGCGGGACTTCCGTGGAGGACGGGACTCCGGTAGGGCCAGCCTGTGCCGGAAATCGAGGGGAAGCCTAGCACTCGGTAGCTTCCTGCCCTGCGTGAGAAAGAAAAGCTTGTGTCGGAACATAGCACAAATGCAGCCGCAGAACGCTGCTTGGTCGCGGGGCCCCCTGGGAACTGTAGTCGGCGACGCGACCCCGTGCAGCGGCGGAGCCGCAGTTGCGCCCCACCTCCCACCTCGCGGACACCCTGCTCCAGGTGGCTGCTGCTCCAAAACTGGAGCGACGCCCAACAGAGCGGAGTCAGGAACGTCTTAGAGCCCTCAGTTTCAAAGGGAAAGCTGGGGGCTACGGGAGTGAAACAGCCCTTGAAGGCCGAAGGATCCTACACGCCGGGCCACCGCCCCTCGGAGGGAGCATCTTCTACGCGCCTCACGAGCAAGGTGGAGCTCAGCTCGGGGCGCTTCCAGGGACCTGGCCAAAATCCAGGTGCATGGACCAAGCAGGTTGGCAGGCCACGTCCCTTATTACAATCTCATTTACTAATTCATTTCTTAATTTTAACTTCCATACTCTCTGCAACTTAGAGGTGCTGAAAGACATTGCAATAGCTGAATTTATGTTCGCGGCGCGGTAAGCACTTTTTAACACACTCCAACCTTTAAGTACAGGCACCTTACTGAAATTAAGATCTGGGTTATGCAAACAGGGATTTGAAGCCTTTCTAACGCCAGGGCGAGCGCTTCTACCCTGCCTGTCACAGCGTTCCCCTAGGCTCTTATCACTCCAAAGTGGGAAAGACAGCTCAGAAAGGGATTTTTGAGGAAAAAACAAAAAACCCACGATGTATGGTTCCACGAGTATTTCCCCCAAAACATGAATCGTCAATGATGTATTATTTTCCTTTTCAGAATGTAGCATCCTTCATTCAGTTATCGCTAACCATTTAAGTTCATAACGTCCTTTGACCTTAACTCTTTTTTTGAGACAAGGTGTCGCTATGTACCTCAGGCTGGGCCAATCTCGCTGTGATCCTGGTCCCTCACCCATCCAAAGGCTGCACCATTTTTAGAATAAATTACTAGGTCAAAGGACAAGAACATTAACATCGTTGAGACATACTGTAAAATGTCTTTGTAGACTAGTGGTACCAATTCAGCAGTGGTATATGGAAGTGTACATTCAGTGATCCTCACCATGACGTTATTACTATTGAAAGTAACACCACAAACACATCGTTCTATGTGATCAATTTTTAAAAACTCCAGTGTAACACTGAAAAAAAGCTTACTTTTGAGGTATATGTGTAACATTTATTAGCTTTTATAACTCCTTGAATTACCTAAAACTTTTTACATGAACCTACTAGAGCAATACTAAAATTTTTTTTAAAAGGTTTATCACGTATCTATAATGGACCTGAGTGCTTTACACTTATTGCTGTATTAACTTATCTGGTAAATTGTACCTTATCTTGTTTAAAACGTTTGCTTCCTTAAAGGCTTATTCGGAAATTACTATTCAACTTTCTACCAAGAGCTAGTATATTTTAAAGACAGAATGTTTTCAGTTCTGTTCAAGTTACATCTTTACATCATACCCAAAGATTTCTTCCTCCCCTTTTTTTAGCATAATTAGAATTACCCAAAAATTTCTGTATTACACCTCTCATCTCAGCACTCAGGAGGGTGAGGGAAGGACTCCCTGTGTTGGAGATCAGCCTCATCTATATAGTGACTTCAAGGCCATCCTGAACTTTGTAACTAGACCTAACTCTGAAAGAAAAAAAAAAAAAAAAAACTATATTGCTCTGGATCAGAGAAAAATGAATTTCTGCCATAACAAAAAAAAAAAAAAATGGAAGGCCGAGGAAATAGCTCAGCGGTACAAAGGCTGGCCTGGCAAGCACCGATTCCCAGTACCGAAAAAAAATGTTTCTGGTACTACTGGAGACTGACCCCAGGGCTTAGACTCGTACTAAGCAGGAGCCCTATTGCTGAGCTACACCCAAACCCCCAAGAAAAACTTTTAACATCTACATCTAAAGAATCCTCTTACTACAAAAGCATAGTAACCTTTATTAAATGCTGTTCTCTTTAGTCTTATAGTCTAGCATCCATTTTTATACTCACAGAGCTTGAACTTCTTCCAACCTTGTATTGTTTTAAACTTCTTAGAGGAAATACGGACTACCCACAACCAATCCTGGTTCTAGAGCCACCTGTTATCTCCTAACAGGATACTGATCAAGGTCAACTTGATAGTGTCTCAGCCCCTGCATTCTCACTTCTAAAATAGTTACGTTCTTTATAAAGTTTGGGGGAGGATTAAACTGAGTGCAAAGTGCCTCATACAACACTTAGTTAAAAAAAAAACTAACAGGACAGATAAACAGCTGCATCATGTAGTTTTCATGTGGATTACAATACTCTAAAATGAAAATGACATTGAATCAAAGCTACTAAGATACCTTATAGAAAACGGGTCCCAAGAACTTTATGTGCTGCCCTCAAATGCTGTAGTTCAGTACAGTACCTGCTAGCCATATGCGGCCGTTGATGACTTAAACGGTGGCTTGTCTAAGTGTAAAATACAAGGCAGAGTTTAGACTCAGCATAAAAACCAGGAGAAAATGTTTTTAACAACTTGGTTATATGTTGTTACATGTTATTTTGCAACTGTGCTAAAAATAATTTTAATCTGGCTAGGATATTCAAAATTACTCACGTAGCTTGCATTACATTTCTATTAGTGCTGCTCTAAATCCTAGTCTGTTAAAAGCTAGAACAATTAAGTGCACATATTTTGTAAATGCTACATTTATTGTGCCAGAAGTATTTTTACAAACTATAAAAAATTTTAATGTATTCATTTAAAGGCCTCACAGCAAATTGCAACCCAGTGATATGCCCATTACTTTAATGAATATTTATTAAATAGCAAGTATAAGGCACTGTGTGATATGGTGGAAGATACAATTAATTTAGATGTGTTTTGCTGACCTCCAAAGGTTTACAATCTAGTGGAGACAAGTCACACAGAAATAATGTATCTAATATAGTGGAGATTTATATATAAAGATATAAAGACTGTAATAAGAGTTCTTAAATGACAGTTAAGACATAAGTAGTGGCACATACCTGTATTCCCTTAGCACTTGGGAGACACAAGGATCTTGAGTTTGAGGGCCAACCTCAAACAATATATGGCAAGTTCAAGGCCAACCTTGACTACATAAAGAAATCCTGTCTCCAAAAAAAGGAGGGGAGGGCAAGGAAAATTTTCAGCCAATGAAGACCTGCAAAGGCCTGTGGGAAGAAGTTGAGCAAGAGGACTTATCTCTCCTTTCACTTAAAATTCAGAAGTCATGCAGCACTAGGCAGTTTAAATACCTAAAATGTTTCCACTTAGTTTAAAATTTTCTAAACCCCGTCAGAAAACTACACAAACTGCTTTTTATGTTGGTATAGCAACAGGAAAGGTAGGGTTGAATACATCAATCTGGGTGTTATGCCTATTTATCTCAGATGGTGGGCTAAGAATGTGGCTCAGGGAAGAGGTACTGGGATTTGCTGAGCCACGTATTTAGCCCACCATCTGACCATCACACAATTTAATATAAAGTTGACTGACAGGGAATCAATCACATGCCCCCTGGAATAAAAGTAAATATTCTACAAAACAGAAAAAAAAAACGTGGCTCAGTGGTAGTGTCTCGCATGAGGGAAATCCTGGATTCGATCCCCACCACACATAAATACATTCTCTCTCTTACCACTCCTTCCCTCTCCTTTTCTCACATTTTAGCACTCTGAGGTCTATTATTTATATGTCCTGAGAACACATTTGAATGAGGAAAATGAGAGATAAATACGTAACACTACCCCCGGGAGCAATCCCTTCCTCTGGCAGAACACCCTGTAATTTTATGAAGCATGGAGAGACATTTTCAGACCCCTCATTTTATCCTATTTCAAATAATCGTGGTCTACATTTCACTTTTGGTGTCATTCATGTTATTTTCACAGCCTCCCTGCAAACTATTCCTGTGTATCCGAATATAGAGCCTTTTATTTCAAGAAAAGTCCCTATCCTTCATTAAAAAAAAAACCTGATTATAATGGACAATATGTAATTCACAGAAGAGGAACAGAGATTTTTATAGATGTCTGAGATGTTTAAAATGCAGTTACTAAAAAAGTAAAAATAAAAATAAAAAAATAAGATGCAGTTACTATGTTAGTTTAACTCTTAACTTTTGCAGCCATGAGGTAAAAGCTCCACTAGGAAGATACCAAGAACTACACTTAACAGAATCTATGGCTCAAATGCAGATTCTCCCTAAGAGCTGCTTTATGACCATGAAATTCTAGGTACTCTAGAGGACCAAAAAATTTAACAATTTCATGTTTCTCAATTAATATTTCTTACTTATGACATGTTAGCCTCTCATACCTTACTTCCATGGAAGTAGGCAGTTGTTCATAACTTCAAAAAATGTAATTACTCCTCCTTGGTAACTGAAAATGTGCTCACACCAGTTGAGAAATATACTGGAAAAGTAAAAGACAGACTATGCTCTTTATCCACTAAGTTATTGCTTAAGTAAGATTCTTCTGTTATACAGTGGCCTCTCTTCAGAAAAATAGTATTTACCATTTCAATTACACTCACTTCAGTAACTTCTGAAAATGTTTTAGAAAAGCTTTGCAATTCTTCCTCTTACATATTGCCAAAAATATAAAAATTAGAGCAGTGTGACATGGCACTTCCAAACCATGCAAGTGGACTTGGTTCAAAATTGTGAACATCACTAAACACTGACATTTCTATTTAATTCTGTTAGTTAGGTTCGCAACAGTATCAGTTTTACCTTCACTAAAAAGCTGACTTGAATTTGGAAAACTGATTGCAGCTATAAAAAAATAAAACTCAAATACGGTGTTTCTCAGTAGAAATCGCGAGTAAAATAATTTTGCAAATTTTTAAAAACGGCCTACATACTCAAAAACAATTACCATTTAAATTTAGGTTCCTTTAACTCGCCTGTACAAGAATTCTAAAGTAGTCTATTTTCAGTATTACCAGAGAGCTGTATACCTGATACTCTATTTTAAGAAAGGTGTATCCCTAAGCATTCAAACCAGGATTTCCACTATCACCAAATGTGCAGAGGGCAGATTTCTCACTTGTTTTTAAAAACAAAAAATCTTAAATTGACTTTGTTATTCTTGTGCCTAAAAAGAAGTACCCCTAACAGTGTTTCTAGAAACTGGTGACGAAAACGGAGCTACCTTTGTTTCAGTAGCTTCAGAGTTAAGACCTACATAACAAATTCCCCTACACAGCCTCTTTCAAATGCTGTTTCTGGGCAGCCACAGCCCAGCATGTCCAAAGTCCTGGGTTTGATCCCCAAACAGCAAAAAATCAGAACAGAACCTGTTTTTAATTGTTGCTAATACATACTATTCTTAAATTGATATAAATATGTGGCCTCTGCCAAGTTTCATAGCTTTTATCTCCACTATTATACTCATTTCATAAGACTACTCTTTATCAAGATGGAAACTGGTAAAAGTTATAATTAACACATGCACTACAAGAAAATGAATTGAATGTTAGCAGTAATAAATGGTTCTGAATATTATTCTTGCAAATCACATGTTGCCACCTATCAAAACAATAGCTGTGCTCCCAAAGTTACCTTGAAGCAGAGGTTTATTTTTATTTTGGGGTTTATTTAGAGATAGGGTCTCACTATGTAGTTCAGTCTGGCTCAGACTCACAGCAATCCCTGAGGGCTGGGATTTCAGGCCTATACCACCATGCCTGGCTATTTTTTGTTTTTAGATAGTCCTGCTATATAAAGCCGAAGCTGGGCTCCAGTCATTCTGCCTCAGCCTCCAAAATGCTGGTACTATCAGCATGTGCCACACACCCAGTGTAAAACTGTTTTTTCACTGGCAAATAGCTGTATCACAAAACATAACAGCATCAGTAATGGAGAAAAATCAACTAATAGCCTTATTTAATCCCTCAGAAGGTAGTAAGAGATCTTTTACCTTGATATTCATCAAATTAAACATGTTCCTCAGACATTCACTATTGTTTTAATGTGGCTATTGTACAAGCCTACCTATTTTGTTTTTTGTTTTTTTTTTTTTTTTTTCCAGGACCGGGGATCGAACTCAGGGCCGTAGTGCTTAGCGGCAAGCACTTAGCCCACTGAGCTGTACCTCCAGCCCCAAGCCTACCTATTTTGATTAGAGAATTTCTGAGAGGTTAGCTTGGGTGTGGCAGAATTCTAAGACCTCAATAATGTGAGGTGAGCTAAAGAAAGAAAACAGAAAGCACTTTATTCAGATGGTATGGAAGATAAAACTACAAAGATGAGCCAGGCCAAACCGAAAATTTTATACTAAGTAAGTTTTCATTTGTGCAGTTATACTAGATTTGGAAAGCTAAGCTGCCACTTAAAAACAGGATCTTTAAGAACCATTTGTTTGTAAATAAAAGAGTCCAGCCATATCTGAACTTCCTAAAGGATGGGTAGGACTTGGAAACAGAGGAAACTTCACATCTGTTCAGTAAGAGCGAATGACCACTATGATTAGGTGTGTTAAGATAAATTAACAGTACATTAACTGCTGACAGAGAAAAAACCCTTAATATGTATAGTAGACAGCTAAAGTGCAAACCACACACAAAAGATCAAGCAAACTCTGTAACATTAAAACAAGAACACATGTAGACGTGACACAAAGCAATACTGCACAGAGAATCAAGGGAGACAAAGTATAAACGGGCAAAAGAGA
>PVLD010001685.1:89343-191149 GCA_004027595.1 Dinomys branickii
AAAAAAAAAAAAAAAAAAAAATGTTTGTATCTATCTACCTATCTATCCATATACATGGTTAAGAAAAAAAATCACATTTAAGAGAATCATTTTAAAATTACAAAGCTCATTAGGAAAAGGTGGAAAAAAAGTTTTTATTCTGGTAAGTCTAAGGTTTTCAACCTAGATATAGTTTATCTATATCTAGGGGCAGGGGAGGATAATCATTGGAACTTAGGAAAACACCTATGCTATTCTCGGTAACATGCTAACTCTTAACTTTTAGAGAACATTTGAATTAAAATATAAGCTATTTTAGCAGCTAAGACTGCCTTGTTTTTCCTGATAGACTTAAATATATTAGCCTTATATTACATAAACAAACTTGTTCCTATAATTTCATAATACTTGAAATACACACTTATTTCTGAAGATTGAATTACCACAGATGTAGAGCCATTTTAGTTGATGTATTACACAACTCACGTTTACTACCAGTTAGTACATTAACACAGTAATTCAGGGATCTTGGGATAACTTAGAATGATTTCTATACTCTCTAATGAAGGCTTGATAATACAAGTTCCATATTAGCTTAACTGTGAGAAATATTTACCCTACTCTTAACCTGAAAACATTACATCACAGTCACATGCCAGAATGCTCACACATGTAAGGCATTCGTTTGAATAAACAGTTTTTAATGTAGAATTTCTTGTTATTTTGCGAAAGCCTTCACAAAAAAGCACAGAGAAAAAAATTTTTAAAAAGACCCTATAGACATTTTATTATAAAAACAAGTATACCTCAATGTTGAGAGCTGGAAAAACACCAGAATAGTGGGAGAGACACTATTTCACTTCAGCAACCTATACCTTTGCAAGTTTATGTAAAAAATGGATACAATGGCCAGATCAGGTTAGCAGAAAAAATCCCCAGGAATACAAAAGACAAGTGTAAGACCTACATAGTGCCAGATACCCATCAATCTTAAACCATGTAGGTACACTGCTTTACTAGGATATGTGATTGTATGTACATATTGTGTAACAAGATAAACAATACCACTAAAAATGTCAATTTTTGGCACCAAAAACCTTGAACCTTTCTACCTTATTAATTTTAATATTGTAGCCAATTAGTATTTAATACCATATCACCTAATTAATAATGCTTTCATGCCTGAAAGAGGTACTTGGGTCTATCCAAAATGCCAAAATGTTTCATGTACCTTTATGTAGAAATAATTTTGAGAGGATTCATATTCCTCAGTATGTTATGTCTTTTGTACAAAAACAGTATATATTTTATACAAAAGGATTAAATGGGACTCATCAAAACTGCAAATCCTAATTTTGAGAGATTACTGCCACAATAAGACATGAAGGTAATTTCTATTCCCAAAGACACTTTTAAAAACATACTGCTTTAAGGGGACCAAGAGATGGAGAGAAAAGGGAGACACAAAGTGTGTTATGTTCATAAATCAATCAAATCCCCACCATGAGTGTAATCATTATGTACTCCAAAAATATGCTAGTACAAAAGAAAACACTGCTTTGCTCAGTCAAGAATCAACCTCAGTCATAAAACATCCTCTATGTAGTTTTGTATGGTAGATGCCGTTTTCAAGTAAGATTTCCTCAAAACTTTAGTCCTAGACTACTTTAAAAAATCAGTGACATAAAGGTGAGTAAAAAAAGATGATTTCTCCTAATAAATCCAGGACAATGTGCCACTCCCATTCTCTTTAAAAACTAGCAAATTCACCAGGCTACAAAGAACAGGAGGCATTTTCCATGAGAGGAGTAAGTGGAAAAGCCCACTCTTGGTTTGTAATGAGCGGCAGGGAAAAAAAGTTTAAGTGGCCAATAGTTGCGTAAGGGGGTAACTCCCTCTTCAAAGTTATAACCTGGGAGAAAACAGAACTCACCCAAATGAGTGCTGCTGTCCGAGTTAACCCTGCTCATCTACTTTGCCAAAAATGAAGCCCATGAGTTCCCATGTTCTCTTTCAGTCGGAACTTGAAGTCCCCCATCTCAGCTGGATAGGTTCAGTAAAAGACTACATTATCAGTATCCTTTCACAAACATAAACACCAAACATTTTAGAAATACGAGGCACACAAAAAAAGATTGTCAACCAGGGCATACTGGCACACACCTGTAATCTTAGCACTAAGGAGGCTGAGTCAGGATTGCCTTCAGTTCCAGACCAGCCAGAGCTATAGTGAGTAATACCCTACCTAAACTATATAGCAGGACACTATTTCAAACAACACGGGAATGAACAGCTGCTGCACATCAGCTTGAGCAACATGGGAAAACCTAATAATTTGAGGGCAAGACAGTACATATAGCCAGCACTGGTGGCACATGCCTGCAATCTCAGCACTCAGGAGGCTGATGCAAGATCTGAGCTCCAGACCAGCCCAAGCTCCATAGTAGGTTCGAAGCCAATATGAACAGCTTAGCAAGACCATCTCAAAAAAAAAGTACATATAAAAATAACTGTGGAACTACTAAAATTTAAAGCCAATACATGCACTGAAATGGAAAACCTGGATGTTGACTGGGGATGTTTACACATCAAATAAACCCAGCTCAATTCTTTTAATCCAAGCTCAAAACTTTACAAAAAGTTAAAAGCAAAATCTTTAGCAACTAAGTTCTAGACTTTAAAAACAAAGTAAAAATAAAAAACAAAAATCTATGTAGTTACCTCATGAAACTTTAGAAAACCAAGTAATGGGGATGGGACCCTATACTTTAAAAACAGCAAAAGTTCTACAAAGAACTGTACTTATCACACTTACTGCTAACACTGGGCATTTAGAAACAAAGCCTCCAAAATTCTGAGGTAAAAACAACCACTGCAGCTAGAATCCTATATCCGAACTGTCCTTCAAGAGCAAGGTTGGGGAGACACTGCCTTAGTATGCATGACTGTTACAATTCATGTAGCCTTTGAAACTACCACCTAGAAACATGATGGAGCAGCAAAAGCAAATCTAAGGAAGGAAATGGAATCTATCAAAGAGAGGAACTCAATGTGGTGGAGAAAATAAAAAACCCTGGGGTAAGCCATAGAGTATTAAATAAGATTAACTATCTGGAGCAGTTGAGCAGGCTTTCTCTTGGTAACAAGAAAACACCAGTAATTACAAACTCAAGAAAAGATCAAAGGCATGATTCATTTTAGTAACAGCATAAATCTAAGCAAACGATGAAACAAAGAGAATTCTGTCCTCTAAAAGGCATGTGCTTTAGCAAATCAGAGTATGTTTTGAGAACCCAAGTTCAAGCCCAGTCCCACAAACTTAAGTGATCCAGCAAGACCCTGTCTCAAAAGACCATCGATTCAATCCCTAGTGTGGAAAACAACATCGTTTTGAGCATCTTTGGTATAGAGACAAGGTATAAAATAGTTATAAACCTGTAAGAAACAGCAGCCAACATGAAAGAGATGAAGGAAAGGTACTGTGTTCCATTTCTTTATTTTACTAGAAGAAGCAAAGGAAAGGTTTATGTGTATTGCAAGTAATAAAGGTAGCCGAAGAATTTAAAAGAGGGTTAGTGTTAAGTCAAATTCTTCACAAGGGGTGATAAAATGCTTAAACTTTGGAAGAGGTACCTCGGCAAATGGACTGTAACATATGCAGACTTTCACATCTTGTGCTGTCTGAATGGCTTCTACGTAAAGGTTCTTTATGTTTGTTTTGCCAGGTACAATGCCACACACTAGTAGATCAGCACTTGGGAGGCTGAGACAAGAGGATAACTGCAGGATAATGTCAGATAGGATAATGTCAACCTGGGTTACATGATGAGACCCTATCTCAAAAAAAATTTTTTTTTGTTTTCAACCGCCATCAATGGGGCTAGGTGTATAGCTTAGTGGTATACACATGATAAGCTGGTGTCAAACCTCAAGTTCAATCCTCAGCATCAAAAAAAAAAAAAAAAAAGTAATTGAAGTTACAATGTCAGCTAATACAAAACTATGAACATAACATTTACCCACCATTGTAACTAGGTCTATGTACAACAATCAGACAATGCCTTAAATTGTTTCCCTTTGGAGATGACCTAACTTTAACCACCTACCGTTAAATACAAAGCTACTCATATAACTGTAAACATTCTTATTTTAAAATATACTAAAGCAATGTGTATTACTTGGAAATGGTTGCCTTCAAAAACTTAATACCTACTCTGCACACTTCTGCTCTCATCTTGAAATTGCTATGCAAAAGAACCTCATAACCTATGGACTGAAACCTAACAAGATCCTTGCTCAGCAAAATAAGAATTCAGTCATCAAGTACTACTTCCTCACAAAGGGGATTTGTATATCAAGATTTTTTTCAGCAACACACACAAAATACAGGGAAAACTGATGGGCTGGATTTCCTGAAGATGACTCATGAATACCTTCCTTCTCTAAATAAAGAAAATGTAAACGGTAACTTCCACGGGGTTATCTTTATAATTAAAAAATACATATGACTGTGTATAAATTACAACTGTTCCCTCAACTTGAAGAAAAAACTGTGTTGTGTCAGACTGAGAATTTAAATGTGGATCTTCAAGATCTTACATCTACTCAAAATGTTGATGCTGCTGGGTGTAGTGGCACAGGCATGTAATCCCACCATCTGGGAGGATGAAGCAAGAGGACTATAGGTTTAAAGCCTGGACACGTAGTGCACTTCAGTGCAAAGGTCTGGGGTTCAATCCCCGTACTGGGAAACGGATTAACTGAATTTGCCTAAGTAACACTCACGTACATGTGTTATTGCACAGAATATGAAAGGGTACTTATAGGTGACCTATGGCAATACACTGCTCATTTCTGGTTCTCCTCCAAGCACATTCCAAGTACTAAATACACTGAAACACAATTAGCATATGTGCTCTCCTAAGTCTTCACAAGTAATTTCACAGGCCTAATACCTGACTCTTCCAATTAAAACCACCAAAATGACTACACATTACTGCCAGGCGTGATGGCACATGCCTATAATCCCAGCACCCAGAGGCTAAGGTAGGAGGATCGTTGAGAGTTCCAGGCCACCCTGAACTGCTTGGCAAGACCCTGTCTCAAAAAGACCAAAAAAAAAAAAAAAAAAAAAAAAAAAAAAAAAAAAAAAAAAAAAAAAAAAAAGACTACACATTAGAAATATTCTCCTAATAGCGAAGTTCAACAGTTTAGTCATGATACAGATACATCTAGTTTTTAGCAGTTTTGCACTGAAATACTTGTGTTACATGAGTCTCATGATTATTCAAATTTCCTTTCACTCAACACCATTAAATGAGACATCACATAGAACATGATGTGTAAGAACTCCTCTGGTATGTCATTTTTATCCTTGTAAAACCAGGTATTATCTGGAATCTACAAAACTCTTTCCTACAGATTGTATATTATCCATAAGCCCTGATACGTTGTTTGTTTGCAGTCTCACTATATAGTCTGGACTGGCCTAGAATCCACTGGACAGCCATGCTAGCTCGAAATCTGTGGTATTCCTCTTCCCTCCACCTAGAGTGCTGGGATTAAAGGTGTGTGCCACCACACTTGGCTCGGATTTATTCTGTAGTATCTGTAGTAATGGTTTGTCCACACCCAAGTTCTTCGCCTGTTGCCCTAAAAACAAAAACCTGGCTCTAGTTCATAAATGATAAATGTCAATTCCCTTGGGTATCCTAAAATTCTAGAGCAGAAAGCCTAAAGCAGGAAAAGACAACTCATGATACTACAGAAAGCCTTTACAATTCCCCTATTAGAACTAATTTTAAACTTCATAAAGAATCATGTAGTATATTATTCTAAAGTGACCCTATTTTGTTCAAACTTTTGTGTTTAGAAACATGTTCTACAAAGCTCTAACACTGAAACACTAATTTCCAAACTAATTGAGACTTGTCCCATACCAAAATGTCTTATTCAAGCTGCCATGACTTCTGAAATGATGGAAACTTATTTTTAGTAATCAATATAAATTTTGGTAACCCTAAATAGGAAACAGCACCAAGTGCCAAATCTTAAGTATACCTTGATAAAGTGCTCAAATCAGCATTACTATCTCTTCCCCAACCTAGAACTACATCTTGTACATATTCACAAGCCCCAATTCTTTGATTATTTATCAATTTAATAAACATTAAGCTGAGTTGACTTAATCTTGTTTATCTAAATGCGCATTTTATTAAAACAGATCATTTTTTTTCTTTCCTTCTGAGTTTACTTGCAAAGCTCCATCTAAGAAATTTTATTTGCCAGAGAATGGGAAACACTTCAACAGTGAATTATGGTCCTAGAGAACCAAATGATCAAACTTTCAGTGAATCCAATGGTATATACACAACCCCACAGAATATTTCCAACAACTAAAATTAAGTGAAGCCCAGCCCAACACTGTTTCTTCTATACCTCTCCCAGTTGTATATACTTGCAATTGGGGTATCTTGGGGAATGTTTTTAGCATTGTGGCTAGTTACTTTGAACGTACGCATGACCAAAAGGTGATAGATCTCTAAAGATTACAAATGTCTCTTTATAAGCTGGTAAGTGGAACATGATGAAATGGAGGACACTCACAATAATTCTTGGACTCCTGGAGATCCTAAGACATGCTACAAAAATAGGTCTTTATTCTTAGGAAAATATAGTCAGAGCTAGCTTCCTTATGCTATACATAAAATCTTAACATCAGAGGCAGTACAGGATAGTACAGATAGTTTTTGAACTGATCTCCAAACAAGCACAAATCCCACTACGTTGAAAATTTTTAAAAAATAAAAATAAACAAAAAAAAAAAAACAGGTAATTTGAGGTTTTTGGCAAAAGACAGTACTTCACACATCTAATCCAAATCAAAGAGCCTGCAGACAGTTTTCAGTGAGATGAAAGAAATGAAATAAATATAAATTCTATGGATAAATAAATGTAAAAGAATTTAAATAAGCTAACAGAACTAATTATTTTTAAAATTAAAATACTAGTCAGGTACAAGCTTTTGTTTCTCAATGCCAGACTTCTAAATGTTTACCAGACTACTGTTAATATTAAAAAATCTAATCTTTGACCCAGAGTGTTAGTAATACTGATTTGCATTTGCAAATGATTGTTTTTCCAACTGAATACTTCTACTCTTGAAAAATATTTTAGGTGTATTACTGAAGGCAGACTGTGGTGCTAATATAATTTATTAAATACCTTGAAAAAGTGACAGACCCCAAAAGTCCATCTACTAATTTGCCCAGTTAAAAAATGTCTATGAGCATTTAGTTTGTAATTAGCATCTGAAGTAGTGGCATGCCCTATTGAGTGGTATGATTACAGAGTGACTACTACACCTTAAACACCACGCCCACAACTCTGTTTCTTTTATGTATCATTACTAAAGTTTTTTTATTAACTTTACACCCACCACTGAACTATAGTCAGATAAAAATTTTGTAGTATACATAATTGGGGAGAAACAATCATGGTGGGTTTTCTTTGACGTTTTAGGAATCTGAACAATCACTCTAAGGTTAGCTCTCCCTCCTAATGCTTGAAGCTCTTCTACTTTCTAATTTCTCCCCATGAAATTCAGACTACCTGTTATATTCTATAATAACATGGTGGTCTTTTGCTATGTTTCTGATCAGTGACTTTTAGCTTAGCAGTCAAAAGACATTCTGTCCATGTAGTTCATGTTCATCCTGTTAAATAAGCATTTAAAAAATATTTTATATACAGTAACCTAGTTCACCCCATCAATCCATTTCTATGTTGATATTTTATGAGGAAAATGTTTCTAAGTCAGATTTGCAGTAAGCATTAAAAAAAATTTCATGACCTAACTGCCATCACAAGTATGCAATAACTCTGTGTTCAATTCTCCCTTCATTTTAACATGACTCAATTGCAATGGCTAAAAATCTTCCACAAAAACCATGTTTGGGAGAACATAAATAACACAATTTTCTCACAAAACAACTTTCGAAAAACTGAAAAACTAAATTTATGATTACTTTTGATTGCCAAGTAAGTCTGCAGAAACAAAATCTTGCGTCTGTTTTAGTTAGGTAACTGAAGTTCTTTTTAACAATCAATACTTCATAAAGGATACACTTTTCACCCCAAGGAAAGGACTTGACTAATAGATTTAAGATCCTTTCCTTGATAATATATACATAATTTCTTTAACTTGTCATCTGTCCATTCTTTGAAGCTGTCAAAGCCAAGAACCCATTAACAAATCACAAATAGCAATAACCTACATTAGTTAACATTCCCCCTTTTAACATGTTGACATTTCACTAAAGGATTAGTTATTTTTGCATTTCCATTTCTCATACCCCATGACATTCCATATAAATTGCATTATTGCTTTATAGGCCACACAACATTCAAAATTATATGCATTGCCTGTTTTCCTTGATCTCTGAAAAGTTTGATACTGATTTTACTACAGAAATTTAAGTTTGAAAATACCAGTTAGTATTTCTTCTGAACTTAATTGTTCACATCACTAATCACTACATGCATATTTAGCTCTGATTATATTGCTCAAAAACTGCACCCATTATCAGAACAGTGCAAATGATATTTAATTTTAAAATTATAATGGCTTGAATTCAGTTATTCAAATGAACACTGTCAAGTAATTTCACTTGAGTGTGTATATATATTTCATCACCACTGTTTACATTACCCTTCTTTAAGCATAACCACCAATTCTTCACAATTTATTAATAACATCACTTTTCCCACCCCAGCCCCCAAACTAAAATTGCCAAATAGTCTTGGAAACCCACAGAGCTCCACATTTTAATGTTTTCTTAAAGAACACATTTGTGAACTCACAAAAGTGTTCATCGTGAACTCTGACAATGCAGTTCTTTAAGTCAAACAAACCTGCTCTAAAGTCCCAACCAATAATTCTGAAAATTAACTTAAACACCTTGACAGTGTCCCTTAAAAAAATGGTATGACAGTTAAGTGGCAATAGGCATGGCAATGACCTCTTAGATGGGATCATTTATCTCCTTGGACCTGGGAAATGCCAGCACCAAGGATTACACTGAGATTTAATTTTTACTGAAGGCTACATTTAGTTTACCCACTTTCCATAACCTGTTATACTCATTATGTCAATGAAATGTTAAAAGTTTTTGTGTAGCCCTCAAACGTACACTACGATTTGAGAGATGTACTTTAAAAAAGCACAGGGTAATATATAAAATCAGTGGCAGAAAGTTTCATTAAGCACCAGGAACAAATTTTTGTCACCCCATACTCATTTTGTAGATAAGTTTCAATAACCGGCAAGGCACATTTACATATATTCCAATGAATACTTATTGACAAATTTTAAATTACACTCTATGTCCCAGCTATCCCAGTAACTGACATACAACATACTAAAATGGTTTATTAAGGTAACAAAAAACCAATTAATGTGAAACATACAGGCTATTGGCAACCACTATTCTAAAAGTATGTAAGTACAAATAAACATACTGAAATGTGTGCAATTCTAAGTTTTTAAACCAGAAGATTTCTATACTAACACACATTTATATTAATGACACATAAAAAAAATAAAAACTTTATTACAAAAATAAGTTACACTCGCCTCCAGCTTACAGTATAAAACAATTTTATTTGCAGGAATGCAAAATGATTGTTTGCCATGAGCATTTTGAACATATGACATGTCTAATTTTCTTGTTAAATTTGCATTTACTGGGGAACTGGTGTGTATAAAACCTTAATTAAGTATAAGCTCTGATCTTCATTGTGGTGCCTATTGGGTATGTGATATAACTGCAGTATCCCTTTGGGGAAGGAGAGAAGGGACTTCTTTACACCAAGTCCTAATTAAACTATATAATTTTACTTTTGACTTTAAGCTATCAACTTAGGACTTGGCAAAAAAATTTTTTTGAGGGTGATTCAATAGAGGATGCTTCACCACTGAACACTCACTGTCATCAAGGTGCTTTAGAAAATTAAAAACATAGCACAAATGATTGTACTCTATTCTACAAGTTATCATGACCTGCATAAGAAATGGAAAGCTGATTCACACTTTTACAGTGATCAGCAGTAAGAAATGCACTAATGAAACATACCTTTTACCTAAAAAGCTAAACTACAGCCATATACTAATTTCTATGATTTATGAAAAACTTCAAAATATCCAAATGTCAGGCTTTGCTGTACAACTGTCAGTTTTAGTCTGACGTTTTATAAAGGGACACTGCAGTATTTAGTACAAGTTCGGATGCACTTTTTTTGAACATCTGATGTCTTACAAAAGTAACATCTTGCTAAACTATTATACATCCAAATAACTACAATATCTGAAGAAGCAAGGCTGCTTTTTCAGCCACAAAATACGACAAAAGCAAGGCCTGTTATGATGGTCATGAGGAAGTCTTACAAGCCTCTGAAACTAAAGGCAACTAAGAATGTTACATTTGGTATATTAAAATCTTACCCTCATATCATATTTAACAAGCCTTGCTTTTATCTACAAAGATTTTCTATGTACAGTACAGACAGGGTATAGTTCAATCCTCTGCTACTGAGGTAGTTAACCAACCCTTTAAAAAAGGTTCTGAAAAGAACCACTATCTGGAATGCCTGACTAACCAGCTCTGATGATTACACCTGAAACTGCATATCTGAACACAATTCAAAAGTGATTACTATAAAAAAGATATAGACAATCATGATTAACCTTGGTGAGCAGAAATAAAATTTAAGGATACCGACAGTGGCATTCATCTATACCACTGCAATAAAATTTAAATGCACAAATTCAAGAGAATATTTCAGAATACCACTGCTGGCATCCTTAATTTAAAAAAGGGGGTAAAAATCTACTTAGAGCAGATTTTTTAAAGAGAAGAACTTTATTCTTTATTAAGATACCATGCTAGAAGTTATGAAGTATTTCTGTTGGAACACATTTGGAAAATAGAATAGCTTTTGTTTAATAACTTGCACTGCAGAGAAAATTGTTAAAGAAATTCATATCAAAGTCCAAGTATTAGTTCAATGTCCCGTATTTGATTCCATGATCTTCACAGGAAGGTCTTCTGCAATAGAATATGCTCCTATACAGCCGAGATATTTAAGGTTGCTTGATTTCCTTACCATTACTCCACTGCAAGCTTCTGGTGTAATCCCACATAGCAAGTCAGTCTTCATTGTAACAGGTCAGGACCGGCCTCGACCCCTTTTCCCTGCTAGCCAGGTAACAAAAGGAATGAGTTAGATAAATCATTTCAAATTAATTATGTGTACAAACACAATGATAACATTAAAAAACAAGAAAAACTTTAAAAATAGTAATTCTTAATATAAAGTCTAACCAAAAAAAGTTGCATTTAGTAACTAGTAACTTTACTTGTTTTTTCACCTGTTTAGAGTTGAGGTAGGTATTGGTTTGGTTTTTTGCTCCTTTTGCAGTAAAAGGGAAATGCCTGAGTTGAGGTTTAAAAACCTCTTTTTTCTATCACAAACTGATTTTATTTAAAAAATAAAATTAAAGCTACAGGAAAACCTAATAAGAGTTTACACCTTAAAACATTTGCCCCCCCTTACTTCAATTCCCACATGAAAGTAATATGCTGAAAGCAAACATCTGAGATTTGTCTGACCTTGATGTTTAAAATTCACATATTAATTTTTTTAAAAAATCACTTTCAAAGTCGTGTATTTTCCTCATGTAGCCTTACTGTCCAATGTAAAGCTCTCACACTTGGGGGAATCAGGTTCAGAAGCAGGGAATAGCTTTAAATCTTTTCACTGTTCATCTAGAGTCTGCCCCACAATTCTCCCATCATAACTGTTATAAAGACCATATGGCCAAAACAAGATTCAAATGAAAATAGTAATAAAAATCCAGATTAGATCTTCAATACAAACAAATCTGTGAGGTAAACTTTATCTTTCAAACATATACTTGATAAACACAAAGGCTGTTTTTCTTCTCATTAGGGAAGCACAGGCAGAGTCCAAATGATCATTAAATTAGTAACCACACTTATTCCCATTATTTTCACACTACAGGTTGCTGTCCCATGGTGTACAAAACACGCAGGAGGGCAATATACACTCAATATGAGTTTGAGATTTAGCTTAACTAAGGCAACTACAAGTGGTTTGTTAGTGTGACCTGTGACATTGAGACTACCTACACTTATTTGTGACAATTAAAAGCTCTAAAATACTTACCAACTTAAACTTACTATGTGTACTATTTTTACTTTTGATGGGAACATGAAGTCTGTTGTAAAATAGCACTTTAAACCAGAACCAGAAAACTGCAATAAATCAGTGTTGTGTAATGTGCAGACATATTCCACACAGGATTAACAAGGCACAAAACCCTTTAATTGGCCTTGACATGCTACACAATTTGAACCAAATTTTCAGAAAATTTTGTGAAAAACGAATTGTAAACACAATTTTAGTAAGTATACATTTAGGTGTGAATTTTTTTATTGAAATGAACAACAGCATAAAGAATACAAGTAGCCAAAATGGTTTTGAAAACCCAAATTAGGTCAAAGTTCTAAATTAAAAATAGCAGTTGTGTATCAATTTACCTTATTCTAGCAATTTAAGTTGGTAACATACAAATAGTTATTCTGATACAAGGTATTAAAGACATACTCAGTTTTAATCAACTACCTTTCAAGACACCAAATCTAAACACTACTGGAAACATTGTATACACTACAGCCAAATGGACTTAAGCCAAATTTTCTCAATCACGAATGCAAATTCATTAACTATTTCTTTCAGTATCTAAGAATGCCTTTATTGAAAAGAATTAAAAATAAAAATAAAATCAGTTCGCCAGAAGCAGTTAGAAGTGTGGCTTTGTTCATCTCCAAGCGGATTGTTAAAATATATACATAAAGGGAAATCTTGCCAGATGTCACAAATTACAGCGGCACCCGTTCAGATTTAGGGCCAATCAGTTTCTGATCAACCTATCAGTCTCCAATTTTACAAAGGCCCTACTGTTTCTACTTCCACTGTTGCCCAAAAGTATCCTGATAAAACTCTTGGTTTTCAGATTTGTAACCATAGTTACCAGAATGATCACCACCTTGGAGCGGTTGCTGAGCAATGGGTTGGGAGCCCCAGTTCTGATTACTGGTCTGGCGCCGCTTGGAATCTGGCTGGTTGTACCCATCAGCTTTGCGCTTTCCTCCTACATTTCCACCGCGGCCACCCCTCACACCACGTACCCCGCGGCCTCTTTGTTGTTGGGCACCTCCTCTCGCACCACGAACGCCTCTTGCTGATCCAGGACCTCCTCTCTGTGAATAACCGGCTCTACTGCGGGGAGGAGCAGCCCCACGACCTCTGGATGGAGCAGCACCCCTTGCTCCTCTACCACCCCTTCCTCTAGCTCCAACTTGAAAATCTTCATAACCATAGTATGGGTCTTCATATCCACCACGGTAGTTATGGTAATCATAGCCATAATAATCATAATAATCTTCATATCCATAATAATCTGGAGGATATCCATAACCACCTCTACCTCCACGCCCTCGACCTCTTGTTGGAGGGGGCATATGAGGTGGACCATAATAGTAGTAATCATCATACCTATTAAAAAAGAGAGATTAGATTGCTTAAATCAAATTAGTGAGTTAACAATTACATTATTTAACCATTCACAACAATCAAAGTTCATTTCATGTAAGTTTGATACATTGTATTTACAGGTATAAAACTCAGAATTTTTACCAACTTGTTAAATTCACATTTGTCACTATTACATTTCCTCTAATCGTGTGTCTCCAATACTCAAAAGACCATTTATTACAAAATGGATATGGCAAGCCAGGCGTGGTGGTGCATCCCTGTAATCCCACCCTTCAGGAGGCTGAGGCAGGAGGATCATTGTGAGTTTGAGACCAGCTGGGCTACAAAATGAGCTCAAAACCAGCCTCAACTGCATAGCAAGACCCTGTCTCAAAAACAAACAAACAAACAAACAAACACGGCAAGTACAAGAAATGGCCAAAATCCGCTGTGACTAAATCTTAATATAAAAAAACGGCCAAAGAAATAGTAAAATTTTCCTGTGCTTACAACAAATCATACTATTATTGAGTATCTCTGGCATTTTTCAATTAACACATAAACGTAAGAAATGCTGAATTTCAGAAATACCAACTCTTCTACAGCGTGCAGTGGTATTGCATGAAAGTAGGAAAAATTAGAAAAAGGGAAATTCTAGTTTCAAAAATAGTGACTAAACAGCAACCATAGAAATCAACATATCCATACATTTTTATCCTAGGACTAAGTATGTTTGAATATTCTAATTCATGTTCCCTAGTACTAGTGTAATTTTATATAGTTACTTAAAACCTAGAAGCATTATTTTAGTCCCACAATTCCATGAAATACGTTAAAAAAATAATAATAATTTACATTTTTGGGCTGAGGATATAGCTCAGTGGAATAAGTGCCTGCCTGGGAAGAGTAAGGTCCTGAGTTCAATCCCCAGTACAGCAAAAAAATTTACATTTTTATACTCAATTCACAGAGGTCTAATCCCCTCTCCAATTGACTCATTAAAATGCTACTTGAAACCAAGCCTCTGGTACACACTTATTATCTCAGCACTTAGAAAACTGAGGCAGGAGGATGGCTACAAGTTCAAACCCAGCCTATACTACATAATGAAATCAAGGACAGTCTTGTATTACAAAGAGAGACTCAGTGTCAAAAGACATACCCCAAAAAATTATCAGTCCTTTTCTGGACTCTGATATAATTTACTGTTATATGGTAATGATTACCATCTTTTTCTGACTCTAAATAAGCCATTACCATCAGCAAATTCACATGATTCTTACCAGGGAAAATTTTGCTACGACTATTCCAACCACTGTGGACATCTGGTAATATATAGAGACATACACGGTTGTCACACAGGGGGAGGCTGCTACTAATATTTGTGGGGAAAGGCTAGGTATGCTCCTAGCTTCCATAACCAACTCCAAAGGTCACTAAGAAACTGGTATGAATGATGAACAATGAAAGTTGTAGGGCCAGACTGTCTTGACTCAAACCCAACTCTTTACTACTCCTTGGCCATGTGACTGACGTGGGCAAATTGACTGCTAGGCCTCAGTTTCCTCATTTCAAGCTGGAAAACAGGGCACCTAACTCAGCAATGAGGATTACATACAAATACACACTATAGTTTAATTTAAAAAATAGTAGTAAATGCCGCAAGTACAAGTATCACATGCAGTTGTTTCTTGTAGTTTGTTCTTTTCGGATACTAACATACTAACATCTTGCACCTTCTACACACTATCTTTACCTATGTAGTCATAAATATGAATGTTCTCGTTACATATCTGATATAATTTCCTAGAGTTACACTTTGCTACTTTATATTTTGGGATTTTTTTACACTTTTGGTATTGTAATAGATGTTAATTCATTCTCTTCTGAAAAAGATATGACACTACACTACATAGCCTCAGGGGTTTGAGATATACTGTTTAACGTTAAAGCTAGTCTCTTTTTTACTGCCATAAAATCTGTAAAATACATTTCTTTGGTTCTGCAATAAATACAGGTCACTCTGATAGTTATAATCCAAGGGATCTTATGTGATTTGGTCTGATCCCAAATTTCTAAATACAGAACTAAATACAAAAACTAAGATTTGATCACTACTTTGATTATGAAATAACAGATAGAAGCATTTCCTTCCCTCTTCTTTTGCATTCTATCCAGGGCAGTTGGTAAAAAATTATCCCTAAATAATATTTATACTGACAAATGTTTTTACATAAAATAGCAGTAACTCTTCTCTTTAGAAATAAACTAATTACCAACTAAGTTTCCTTCACTTTCCTACTGATTAGAATATCCTTTCATATGTATTCTGTAAAAGGTCTCTCCAATTAACAACTCATTATACATCCACTTAACTTGACACTACACTGAGTATTTTACTATTGTTTTTCTGGAGACAGGGTCTCACTACATACTGCAAGCTGGTCTTGAACTCAACACATTTAGCTCTAGTTGGCCTTGAATTCATGGTAATTCTGCCTCATCACCCAGTGTTCAAGATTATGGGGGCACGCCACCATGCCCGTCTGTTATTTTATTATTAACTTTATTCCACTTTTCAGAATTTATTCATAGCATATGAAATTTTTGCAGAGGCAATGGGAACAAGACAGCTGTTAAAAAAAGCTCATTTTTGGTACAGAGAAAAACAGTCTAACATAATGGTAGATTTAATTATTTTCCACCTGTAAGGAAAAACTCTACCTTTAACTAAATATATTAAAAGATACGTACACATAATATGTAAAACAACTTAAGAACATTCAGTAAAATGTGGCAAGACATATCCAAGACTGATTTTTCCACTTATAAATAGATTTTGTTATTTAGAATTATAACTAGTTTCACAAATTAAAGTACGGTCAATAACAAGAGCTCAATAAACATTTACTTAAATCCCTGGTATTCTTCTATAACTCAAAGTTTTCAAGTCGTCTTTTTTTTCCCTCTTTTGGAGACAGGTTTTGCTATGCACTTCATGCTGGCCTTGAACTCACTTTATAGCGGAGGCTAGCTTCAAACTCACAGCGATCCTCCTGCCTCATTCTCCTGAGTGCTGAGATTAAGCTGAGAGCCACCTTGCCTGGCTTCAAATCTTCTTTAAAAGGTAAAGAGATATCCAGGTGTGGTGGCGCACCCCTATCATTCTGGCACTCAGGAGGCTAAAGGAGGAGGATCATTGCAAATTTGAGACCAGCCCAGGCTATACAGTGAGCTTAGGACCAGCCTAAACTGGTACAGCAAAACCCTGTCTTGCAAAGACCAAAAAAAAAAAAAAAACAGGTAAAGACATGCTAAGAATTTCATAGATTCAACCAATATCTGTTACTCTATCAAATTAAAATGTACACAAGTTAATAAAAAAATAACAGATTTTACTTACATTTGATTCTTTGCTGCTTGCCTCTGAGCTTTTCTTTCTTTCCTTTTTTGATCTGGTGGCTTAGCAAAAACAATTTCAATATTTTCTCCTTCTAAGTCTTTGCCATTCATTTCTTCCATAGCCTTAAAAAAATGAGATAATCATAAACATAAAACAATCTTTCAAAACTGATGTATTTAAAAGTTAAAAAGCTATTATTATTACTTGGATAATAGAAAGCTTCAGTCAATGAGATAAAACATCACAGGTGAAGTTTTATGTAAAGATTCAGCTCTTCAACAAATTTTTAACTTAAAAAATTGGCTAACTAAGGGCACTGAAAGTTTGCTCGAGTGCATTTAATAACCTCTTTTATTTCCTCTAATTTTTAAAGCACACTGGTTTTATGACAAAAATGTTGTCTAATTTAGATCCACCATTTATTTACCTTGACAGCACCATCTCGTTCATCAAAATGAATGAAAGCGTAATCTTTTAGTTTCTTTACTCGTTCCAATTTCCCAAACTGACTAAATGCCTTTTCTAAAATCTCTTCTGTTACAGTATTGGCAAGGTTGCGTACAAACAACACTTTTACCTGAAATACAAGAAGAAAAAACAAATCCCCTGAACATTTCCCAGAGTTCACATTTCAAGACCCCAACATGCAAAGTTAAACTTGAATCACTATTTTTTTTTTTTTTTTTTTTTTTTGCGGTACTGGGGATTGAACTCAGGACCCTGCGCTTGCTAGGCAAGCGCTTATTCCACTGAGCTATATCCCCAGCCCCCATTGAATCACTATCATCACAAGAAATACAAAGAGAAAGTTTTCAATTCCTCTGGGGAAATACTAAGGAAAGACTACTGACCAGAAGAAAAATCTGAAACAGACTGGAGCACTAGTGTACACCATAATCTCAGCACTCAGGAGGCTGAGGTAGGAGGATCACTGAGTCTGCGACCAGTTTGGGCTACACAGTGAGGTACAAGCCACCCTGACAGCATTAACTACACAGCAAGATGCTATAACTAAAACAAAACCCAACCCAACCCACAAAACACATGTCACCAAAGAAGACATACAATGACAAAGTAACTTACGAAAAAAATGTTCACTATCATTTCTCATTAGCAAGTTAAAATGAAAGTGAGGCAAACAGTACACATCTGTTCAAAACACCAAAAGCCAAAACACACACCAAATGTAGGTGAGGATGCAAATCAACAGAAATTTTATTCATGTCAGGATGAGTGAAAAATGGTACAGCCGCTTTGCTTGTCAGCTTCTTATGAAGGTAAACATATTCTTGCTATACATCCAGAAATCTGACTCCTCAGTGTTTTCCCAAAGAAGTTGAAAATTTTATCCACACAGAACTTGCACAAAGATGTTTTTAACAGCCTTATTCATAATTAGCAAAAACTGGAAGTAACCAAAATGTCCTTCAGTATGTGAACAGAAAAACTGGTATAGAATACAATTTTCAAATGCTTTAAAAAATTAATCACAGCTGAGTGTGGTAGTGCACACCTGTAATCCCAGGACTCCTGAACCTGAGCTAAGAGGATCACTATGAGCTAGAGGCCAGCCTGGACTGCATAATTAGTTCAAGGCCAGCCTGAACTACATGTGAGACCCTATCTCAAAAACAAACAAATGAATCATAAGGCCACAAAAAATACATGGAGGACCCTTAATGCCTATTGCTACAGCATTTAGCAATGGAAAAAAGAAAAATCTTCATACTACCTGATTGCAACTAAAAAACAAAATTAAAAAAAACTTTATACTACCTGATTGCAACTGTATGACATTCTGAAAAGGCAAAATCATGAAGACAGTTTTTAAAATGTCATCATTGTCAGGGACTGGGAGGTTGGGAATGAACTGAAGAAACTGGGAGCTCTCCTCTGCATCAATTTTTGCTTCTTGGGAATTGTCTTCCCTTGCCCCATATTCCCACACAACAGGCCCAGAAGCTAAGGAGCCCAGTAGCCATGGACTGAAACCATGAAGCAAACTATCTCTCCTCTATAAAGAGGGAAGAGCTGATTCTCTCACTCAACCCACAAGAGTAAGCCAAAAGTAAAGTCAACTCAGAACTATTGGCTTTTAGGTGCTCAATGTTGTTTCATTAATTTTAGCAATGTACTACCTACAATGCAGAATGCTGACATGGCTGGGTGGGAGAATTCTCTGTACTTCCTGTTCCATTTAGGTATAAACCTTCTATGATAGTCTATTTAAAAAGAAAAATGTAGACTATATGTTTAGTACTTTTTAATACATTGATAATGATTATGCAATGAAAATAGTTATTTCATAACAATGTGAATGCCATGCCCTCTACCACTGTAGAATGTCTAACACCTAACCAAAGTGATTAAAATGAATTAGGACATGGCTTTTTTAAGTCTTAGGAGAAGCCAAGCATGGTGGCATCTGACTGTAATCCTAGCACTCAGGAGGCTGAGGCAGGAGGGTCAAGTGAATTTGAGGACAGCCTGGGCTACAAAGTGAGCTCAAGGGCAGCCTGAACTGCATGAGACCCTGTCTCAAAAAGACCAAAACACAACAAAACAAATAAATCTTAGGAGACGGTGTTTAAAATATTGTCAAGTGGCTAATGAGATATTTCTGTAATAAGAGCACTTGCCTACCACAAGGCCATGGGTTCAATCCCTAGCATCACTGAAAATTAACCCACCCAAAACAAATACACGTGCACGCATGCGCGCGCGCACACACACATTCTCAATTCTGAAAGCTTCTCAAAACACACTTAAGTAACTTTTTATCTAAGAAACACCCTTGTTCCTAAAATATCTGAGTAGAATTTGAACTTGTTTAACTGTATTCCCGTGAGTTTTACAGGCCAGAGAGAAAAAACAATCCCAAGTATCCTATCCTTTAACACCATCATCCTTTAATAATATCCATAGTTTTCCAAGCAGTTTACTCCTCCTCTGTAGATTTAAGTATGCTACCTATATTTGACACTAAGTAACTATTAAGAATGATCTTTAAAAGATAAAGCATGGACTAACTTAATTGCAAATTGCAGTACTATAAAGTTTAATATGTTTATTTTCAGAGTGTATCAACTGACTCCTAAAGTGGGCTGCCTAATAAAAGTTAAATGCTGTAACTAAAGCAGTTCTGCTGTGGCCAAAATAGTTCACTATTTTTAGGAATAGGACTTTTAACACAAAAACTGTAGCAGCTAATGGCATCATTCTGAAAACTTTGAATTTCTTTTAGAATCGATACATTCTGGAAGTGAGCTATTGCTGAAGCATGTGGGTTAACTACTTCATCATGACATTATAATGACTATGTGTCCCTAAATAAATCACTTTCTGTGAACATATATGATATAAAATACATTACATATATACACACAAGTGTATACATGCTATGTGTATGTATACACACACACATACACACACACCCTCCCCAATCCCTTATTAAGGAACACTTCTCTCACCTTCAGAAATGATTGAAAACAATGTACACAATTCATTTTGTAAATTACTTTACCCTCATCCTTCTTCCATCAATTCCTCAAATGTTATTTTTCACTTGACTATCATTACCTTTGCCATAACTTCAGGATCAGGATCTTCTATAGGGTCAGCCCATTCAACTGTTCCAACATTTCCCCAGACCTTGACTTTACCACTCATTAGTCTACGCCTTGCCTGGGCAGCTGTTTTGTGATCTTCATATTCAAGAAAGCAAAAGCCTCTGTTTTTTTTCTTGTCATCTGGTTGGTGGTATAAAATGACGTCTGTAAGACCCTCTGAAAGTAAGCAACCATTCCAGAAAAATTACATTAAAAAAAGCAAAGTAGGTCAAAAGATTTGCTTTTCTAAGATCTACTTAAATACCACTATGAAAAAAATAATTGTTCCTTACCTATCCATCTCCCCATGGACAAATAATTGTTCCTTACCTATCCATACAGACTATTTAAAAAACTAATTCTGTATAGTTTTCCTAATCCACCCTTTCCAAGTTTTCCCAACCCAGAAGCCCCCATGAAAAGAAAATGTGTTTTTTTAAGAGTTCCCCTAATTACATAAAAAGACAAAAATCTTTACATAATTGTTTCAAGAAAATGCCAACATAGGTCAAAAATGGTTAGATACTTGTTATTATGCAAGCAAACACTACAATTCTCTTTATGGGCCAGGGATATAGTTCAGTGGCACAAGCACCTGCCTGGCAAGCGCAAGGTCCTGACTTTGATTCCTGGTACCAAAAAAAAATTTTTTTAATTAAAAAAAAATTAAATTCTCTTTAATAGTATTTTCTGCCCTAAGGTATCAATGCCTTTTTTTCGAAGTTAAAAATATTACTAAGAATTTTAAATATTCCTCAAGACTGAAAGACTGACAAATAACTATACATAGACACAAATGTTTAATAGTACAAGCAGCCTGTCATTTGGAAAGGACTTAACATGTTTTACATTTCACAGAAATTGTATCACATCACCAGTATATAATCTCTGCTCATGGCAAGAGTACTCATTATTCATAACTTGGAAAAACTCAAACCATTCATACAGCTCTACTAAGACAGATCAGCTAACACCTAGAAAAATACACTCTAAGGCACAACTGCAAAATAAGGGAAACACAATGATGATTTTTCAGAATAAATTCAAATTCCATCTGCATTACTCAGATGCTTTGGATAAATAAATAACGATGAACAAGTTATTTTCCCAGACTCTCTCCCTTTGTGCTTGTTTTCCTTATCCAAAAGATGGGATTACCTACCTCAGAAAGTTGTAAAGATTCAACGAGTCAACAAATGTAGTACTTAGAATAATGCTGGGAACATAGTAAAACTTGCTATTATCTTCATTGTTAAAAAGCTGCACCTTCTTTAAAATAAATCCAACTTACCCGTTACTTTGCTAAATTCTTCAAGAATCTGTTCCTTAGTTTTACTCTTAGGAATAGAGCCCACAAAAAGCCTATTGTTGGCAACTGAGATGCAGACACCAATGTGTTTTCCAGAACGAATTTCATGATTATTATACTGAAAGGGGGGAAAAAAAAGTGTACCATGTTTTAAAACCACTTATGTCAATTGGGAATGTTTATTACAGAAGTCCCAAGATCCAATACAAGAAAACAAAACTTCAGTAAATTAAAATTTCCAGTTTATCAAGTATTAAGCTTTCCTTTTAACCAGTATATAAACCAATTTTCCATTTCTACTTCATCTTTTATCAAGCAGCAATTAATTTCAGGCTTCTCATATTTAAAAAAAGAGGTTGGGCTAGGGATATAGCTCAGTGGCCTAAGTGCCTGCCTGGCAAGCACAAGGTCCTGAGTTCAATTCCTGATACCAAAAAAAAAATAATAATAATAATACAAAAGTGGTCCTTTTTATTCTAAATTCAATGCTGTATTTTTCTCATTTCATCTTCATCAGATATATAATAAAGTTATCAGCAGATTATGGTAAAAGTACGAAACTATTAACTACAGTAAAAAGTAAACTTTTTTTTTCTGGTTTTCTGAGACAAGATCTTGCTTTCCCATGCAGACTTGCCTTAAACTCACTACATAGCACAGGCTGGATATAAACTCACAGCCATCCTCCTAATCCTTCCGCCTCGACCTCCTGAGCTCTGGGATTACAGGCGTGCACCACCACAGCTGGCTTTTAAATGATACTTAAAAGCATGTCCTACAGAATGGTGAGACATTGGACAGCAGACAAAACACAGCCCTGCTGGAAATCTACCAATCATAATCCACAACTCAAAGCTCAACAGTGCCCGTTTATCTGCAAAAGTCAGTTATATACATATTACATAGTAAAAACTACCTTTAAGTTTTATTTATAATAATGATGGTGGCAGCACCAACAGTTATTGATCATGCTCCCCACACCTACCTCAAAATCTATTTCATGGAGTTACACAAACTAAGAACCAACATGAATTTCCACACAACCTATAAAATAGCAAAACAAACGAAACACCTCATCAACTATGAGTGGTAGTGCACACCTGTAATCCCAGCACTCAGGAGGCTGAGGCAGGAGGATCGCTGGAATTTCAAGGCCAGCCTGGGCTACAAAGTGAGTTCAAAGCCAGCCGGAACTGCATAGCAAAACCCTGTCTCAAAAAGACAAAACAAAACAAAAAACAAAACACCTCATCATCCCCATGCTTGCATAATAAATACATCACATATAACAGAAAAAACATGTAGTTCAGTAGGTCAACTCCTCCCAATACCTTTTATATCTCTGGATAACAATATTGACACACTGTACTCTCTACTTCAGAGAAGTTTTTTGCTCTTTCTACCCTGCTCAGTTGAGGTATCCAACTCTGGCCATCTATCCCATGGTTCATCTGTTTCTCTATAATTATGCCAAAACCTTTTTTAAAAAATCATTAATTTTGCCTATTGAGAGACATTTCAACCAAGCATGGTGGTGCACGCCTGTCATCCCAGCACTCCAGAGTCTGAGGCAGGAGGATCATTGCAAGTTCGAGGCCAGCCTGGGCTACAAAGTGAGTTCAAGACTAGTCTGAACTTAATAGTGAAACCCTGTCTCAAAAAAAAATTTCCTTTTGTTTTTCCTTTTTAATCCTTTTTTCCCCTTTCTTTTAAGACAGGTTCTCAGTATATAGTTCAGCCTTCAACTCAGTATGTAGTCCAGGCTATCCTCAAACTTGCAGCAGTCCTCCTGCCTCAGCCTGTTGAGTGCTGGTGAAACAAATTTCTCCAGAGCTGTATATCAACAAAGAGATAAAATTCCCAAATTTAAATGCAGTAAATCCATCCTAAAACTCCTAGCTACTTTCCCCTTCTTCCCACAACACCTGTATATGCCACTTTTATATGTCAAGGCTCTGAAAAAAAGTCTCCCCTAAAACTTCTACCATTCATACTCCTCCATCTACCAGTAAATTAAGCTCAGCTTCTGACTACTGTGTTCTTCTGCTAGTACTGTCTCATAGGCCAAGTAGAAGCCAAATACACTGAACATCTTACCACTGACACAGGACAGATAGCCACAAAAAAAAATTACCCAGTATAAAACATCAGTGCTGTTGATAAATACTATTTATTTATTTTTTGCAGTACTTGAGGTTAAACCCAGAGCCTCACACATACTAGGCAAGTTTACCTCTGAGCTTCATCCCCCACCCTAATCAGCAGTGTTCAGGTTAAAAAGACTGCCTCATGTAACATTTATAGTCTATTTATCTCAGCTCCGTAAGAAGAATCTCATAAACAAAAATATTCATGTCACCTGGAAAGAGTGGAACTACTGGCTAAAATCTTTCATTGCATGAAATTACAGACAAGCAAAAACTAAAATGTCTTATTTTACAAGTAAGGTTAACCTAAGAACATAATTAAATTGCTCTGAAACATATGTACCATTAGATATTCATATTCTAGCATCAAATAGTAATCTTGCATGACATTATCAAGAGTATTCAATTTGCTCAACTAATCTCTAACTAAGAACTGAAAAAAACAATTGAAATATGAAACCAGGCCAGAGGTGGTAGCACATGCCTTTAATTCCAGCACTCAGGAGGCTGAGACAGGAGGACAGCTGTGAATGTAAGGCCAGTATAAACTACATAGCTAGGTCCCTGTCTCAAAAAAAAAACGTTTTTAATCAAAAGGGGGGGGGAAATCAAGCTAGACTGGGTAATAAACACCTGTAAACCGAGATCCCCCAGACACTGAGGCAGGGCCGTTTCAAACTCAATACCACCTTGGAAATTTAGTGAGACTGTCTCAAAATAAAAAGGGCTGGAGATGTAGCTCAGTGCAAGACCCTGAGGTCTATCTCCAGTACCATCAAAAACAGAAGACTAAAAATCTAAGTTTAAAGGGAGATAGATACAAGAGTACTGTGAGGATAACAGAAACTAGTATGATGGGGGAAGGGGGTGTTCCAAACTGTTCTAAGCACAGAAAATTACTCACTTAAAAAAATACCTAACTTTAGGCCAGGCGTAGCAGCATGCACCTGTAATCCCAGCACTATGGAGGCTGAAGCGTAGGATCACCACAAATTTGAGTCCAGCCTGGACTACACAGTTCAAAGCCAACGAAAACTACATACATAGCAAAGGGCTGTGGATGTGGCTCAGTGGTAGAGTTCCTGCCGTGCATGACAAGGCCCTGGGTTCGAGCACCAGTACCACATACACACACAAAAAACCAAGCAAACAAAAAAACCTACAGAGGAAAACCCCATCTCAAAGAAAAAAAGAAAATATTTAACTTTTAAAAACTTGAATTCTAACAACAAAGTACTATTGAAAGCAACTAGCACCCTTAAATATCTAGGAAGCAAAAGCAACACAACAAGAAATCAAAAAATTCCATAAAGGTGACAACAACAGAGAAATACAGGGAGGACAGCTGTTAGACTAAGAATGGCCCCCAAAAGCCCCATGAACTCAGAGGCAGGGCTTGTGGAGGTGACTGGGTCATGGGAGTGTTACAGGTGGTTTACTGCTGATGTGTCGGAGACAGCCTGATTAGAGGGAGATCTCTGCGGGTGTGACCTGGAAAGGTATGCAGTTATCTATCTTCTTCCCCAGCTTCACCCTTCTCAGCTTCCAGGCTTCCACACCCCAGGCAGACCCTTCCACCATGCCCTTCCTGCCCTGGACCTGAATGGCCATGCAAGGACTGAAACTTCTAAAACTGGGAGCCAAAATAAATTTTCCTTTAGACTGTAGATGTCAGGTACTATCTCACCAACATGAGAAGCAATTAATACAACACCCTATCTATAATGTAGCCAATACTTCTATCCATCATCAGCATTAACAATGCTACTTCTAAGTAATAATAACTGTTTTCCATTATCTAGAGCAAACATCATTACTGGCTCTGCTAATCAAAAATTAATCAAGGCGGGGCTGGGGATATAGCTCAGTGGAATAAGCGCTTGCCTGGCAAGTGCAGGGTCCTGAGTTCGATCCCCAGTACCGCAAAAAAAAAAAAAAAAAAAATTAATCAAGGCAAGATAGATAAATGGTAAGACTGTGGTCTCAGATAAATAACAAAAAGTTAGTGTTACAAAGTAACACCACTTTTCCATCTACATTCAATGAAATTACTGAAAAACTGGCTCTCGAATGTAAGTCATTAAAAGAACAAGATCAAGTCTCCATGAGTATACTTAAAAAAAAAAGTACCTAGAAATAAACATTTCATAAGGCAATGCTCTATGTACTGATTAAATAATCTGCATTTTTCCAACACTGCAAAGTGAACCCAGGACCTAGCATTTACAAAGTAAAGTACACATTTTTACTTGTTTTTTGTTTTGTTTTGTTTAAAATAATGTCTCACTATGTAGTCCAGGCTGGCCTTGAACTTGTAGCAATCCTGCCTTGGTCTCACAAGTGCTGGGATTAACCGGGGTGTGCCACAATGCCTGGCTGCATTTTTAAATGTACTGTGGTACCTCAGTATACAAACTTAAAAAACAGTGCCATGACTTTGGAAAAGATGTCAATTCGTATTTGTTCAGGAAAAATGGCTATGGTCATGTCTGTCACCTGATGCAGAGTTCACAAGCAAAAACAAAATTTTGCTCAATGCTTTTCTTTGCAAACCAACTTTTCTTACATTTGCATTAAATTTTAAATTAAAAAAACAAACAAAACACTCTTCATTCCAGTAAGTAGGTAACACTTAAAATGGTGAAGAGGTGGCCAGGTGTGGTGGCACACGCCTATAGTTTAAGCATTTTGAGGCTGAGGCAAGATCACCATAGGTTGGAGTCCGCTCTGGGCTATATAGTGAGTTCAAGATCAGCCTAAACTATATGAACAGACCCGTTTCACAATGATAAAAGATGGTGAAAGAGCAATACAAAAACAGTGAGTCTTAACAGAAGTTCTAATACTCTCTTAAAAGTGTATCAGGATACTATGATGGTAACAAAGATGAACCAAATGTGAAATCTTTTCTAAATCTTTTGTACTTTAGGAAAGTTTTTAAAATGTAGTGAGGCACAGGTACAAATGCTTCCATTCCAGCTACTTGGGAGATTGAGGTAGGAGAACAAGTTCAAAACCACCCTGGGCAAGTCAGCAAGACTGTCTCAAAATAAAAAAATAAACCCAGGTGTTGGAGTGCACACCTCCCAGCACTCAAGAAGCTGAGGCTGGAGGACTGCTGTGAGCTTAGATCAGCCTGGGATACATAGTGGAGCCCTGTCTCAAATACTGAAAAAAAAAAAAAAAAAAAAAAAAAAACAGTTGGTGATAGAGCACCCTTGGGTGCTCAGTACCTAGTATCCTCACACACACAAAAAAAGTTTCGAAAGTCTAGAAAAATGTGGCTTCCAGACCCATTGCCACAATGAGGTGACCAAATACAAAAATGAATCCTGACCATTAATAAATGCAGTATCAGTATTTGAGAACAGTGAAGAGTTATATAGACAAATATTCCTTTCATCTAGGCTCAAATTTTTAATTCATTATTTTTCCTCCCTCACAGAGGTCAGTCACCAAATTCCCAGAATTGAGCGATCTGATTTGCAATCTGATCCAGAGGTAGTTGCACTGTCCTAACTCTTCTCAGGAAAAAAAAAAAAAAAACAAGCCTATCCCTTCAGGCCTATGCACTTTTTAAAATTTCCTAATTAGAAAGTCTTCATACTGAGCCAAGATCTACTGCTCTAAAATTCTACACTAAATCTCTTTCTTCTCCCCAATGACAGCACTTCATATACCATGCACACAAAGCTCATGACTCAGTTGTTTTCTATGCTTGGCTAAATCATTCCCTGATAATGGCAAACTAAAGTGCCTTCAAGAGTCTAAGATCCTCAAAGGTCACCTTAGAGTATCATCTATAAACAGTATTAGTAGATGCAAACTGATATTGAGAAGCCTAGAAAAAACTAATTTTTCATTTCTACACACTACATACCTCAAATACATGTAGTTCACGTTAACTTATTTGGCAGTCATACCACAATGCTGACTCACACCATAATTTGCTAAATCAGCTGTATACAGGACTTAACTTTTGTCAATTCCATCCTGTTAGATGAGAACCATCTTTTCTAGACTACCAAAACTTTTTCAGATCCTGACATTATCATCCAAGACACTATCAGGCTAGGCAGATTTAAATCATCAAGCATTTCAAGGGTATTGATTTATTGAGTGCTGGGATTACAGGTGTGCACCCCCAACCCCACTTGGTTTTTTTTTTTTTTTTTTTTTTTGAGACAGGGTCTTTCTATGCAATTCAGGCCAGCCTTGAACTCATTTTGTAGCCCAGGTTGGCCCAGAACTCAGAGTGATGCTTCTGCCTCAACCTCTAGAGTGATGGAATTACAGGTGTACACCACCACATCCAGCATGCCCTCATTTAAATCACTAATTAGAAACTGGAATAAAAAAATCAACAAAACATCACTAGTAGCCCATCATTTAGCTTTTCAAAATCCCTGACCTCTCTCTATTGCTGTCATACTCCTTTTGGGCTTTGTTCTCTTCATTCAAAGATCCTTCATTATTTAACCATTTAAATCCTGCCACACTATCACCCCAACACTGCCTTTTTTTTCTTTTTGAGGCAGTCTCACTATGCAGTTCAGGCTGGCCTAAGGGGTGTTTAGAATTTGTGTGGGGTTTCTACTAAACCACAGAAACCAGGAAGAAGGGCAGGCAAATGTGTATATGCATTCATGTGGTGTGCTGATGGAAGTGGAGCCCAGGGCCAGTAGCTCCAGTGTTGGTGGAGCCCAGAGCAAATGTTGCTGCAGTACCTGTCACAGTTCAACACAATGGATATAGATTGATGAAAATGCTCAATCAGTAGTACCTAATGTTATAAACACACCCAGCCCGACATTGCCTTTTTAAAAGTTTTATCTCCTACTTATTCCCATAAAAGTTACAAATAAATTTATGTTTTCTTCACTTTCTATGCAAATCTTTCCCAAGTTATCTCTACAGAACCTAACGCAAAGCAATCTATCCCTTCATCTTTCCCCTTTGCACCATGTGTGCCCACTGTGTCATTAGTCTCTCCTATCCTATAAACTTTCTAAGTCAAGAACTTATATATCTGCCAGGCATGGTGGCACACGCTGTAATTCCAGCATTCAGGAGGCTAAGGCAGGAGGATCACTGCGAGCTCCAGGCCAGTCAGAACTGTAGCGTGAAACCCTGTTTCAAAATAAATACATAAAACTACACTTGCATATCTGTAGCAAAAAGTTTTCATATGTATAACCCAGTAAGTATTTGTTAAATTGCTATTAAAGTATTTCATGGGACCATTTTGTCAGCTACACTCATCAAAACGGGTGTAAACACATTATACTGAGGTATAAAACCATCAGTAGCTGTTAAAATCTTCAATTTCATGGGTGTAGTAGCACATGCCTGTAATCCTAGCACACACAGAGGCCAGCGTAGGCTACAAGGTGAATTCAAGGCCAGCCTAAACTACACAGTAAGACCATTTCCAAGCAAAAATCTTGACTTTCAGTTTGCAAGTAAAGATCTGTGTTTATAACACAGGTACTACTGATTTAGCATTTTCATCAATCTCCATCCATTGTGTAGAACTGTGACAGATATTACTCAACTGCCTTCTAAGTGTACAAAACAAGAACAGCAGAAGTTGGTCTTGATGGAAGTAGCCATGACTTATTTGGAGGGCCAAAAATGTGGCAGAGTAGGACTTGAAAGGTAATGACAAGGAATGAGGGGAGAGATAAAAAGAAATCTGACTGGATAAGGCCTTGTTTGGAAGCTATTCTTTACCATGGGAATGTTTTGATCTAAACTGTGCCAAAAATACATGCAGTGAGGATTAATTAGAATTCTTTGGTGATTTGAACAGTATAAGTGGTACCTTAGATTAAAGTGGTAGTGTGAAAACAGTAAAGTGATAACAAAAATTTTAAAACTCGCAATGGCTATTATCAAGAAATCAACCAATAAGAAATGCTGGTGGGACTGTGGGGGAAAAGGAACCCTTCTCCACTATTGGTGGGAATGTGGACCGGTACAACCACTGTGGAAATCAGTGTGAAAGTTCCTTAAAAAAACTAAAGCTAGCTGTAGTGGCACATGCCTGTAATCCCAGCACTGGGGAGGCTGCAACAAGATTGCTGTGAGTTTAAGGCCAGCCTGGGCTACATAGTGCATTTAAGGCCAGTCTAATTTACACATCAAGACCCTGTCTCAAAAACAAAAACAAAAACAAAAAACAACAAGCAAGTAAAGTTAGAGGTTCCATTCAGCCCAACTATTCCCATTCCTGGTATCTTCCTGAAAGAACTGAAAGCATCATACCATACCAACACATGAACACCCATGTTTATACGGGCAGTTTGTAATAGCTAAATCCTGGAAAACAGTCCAAATGCCCATCAACTGATAAATGGATAAAGATGTGTTCTTTATACAATGCATTCTGCCATAAACAAGGACAAGCTTGAGACCTTTCTAGCTAAATGGATGCACCAAATTAGACACACACTTAAATTCTATACTGTTTCTCAGTGTGAGAAACTGCAAGTGTAAATAAGGACCAAAATGTGTATTAGAAAATGTTCAACTGGAAAGATGGGAGGGGAGGGGAGAATAGAAAGGGAGGACATGGAACAAACGAGGAAAAAATGAAAAAAGAACATGTATCGTGCACAGGTACAAATTCCCTATGAAGAATGTTATTATGTAAACCTAAAATGTACCATAAAATTTTAAAAATTTTAATATTTCCTGAACTACTACATAATTTAAAGAATTAGGCTAGTTGGTGCCATCACTTGTACTATTCACTTAAATTATTATGTGTAGTTAATAGTTAGCATCCCCTTCCCAAAAAAACATAGTATCAAATAATGTGACATTTAGGTACATGGCACTCAGATAAATCGTTCAGCCTACTGGACAGAATGAAGATAATTTTGTTTACCTGATATAAAGGTGTGAGAATTTAAAGGTAATAAGGCAGCAACCTAGCAGTTCCTATTCTTCAGTATCCACTCAACTGGTAACTCTAATCACCTTCTCACAAGTTTAGATCTTGCTGTCCTGGCTAGAGTATCATCATTTAGGGATGATTTTTTTTAACCCAATACAAGGCAGTACTGGTTGCAAGTAAGGGTGAAATTAAGAAAGGTACTTCTAAATCCACACCTTGTCACTTCAGCTGTTAACATCAACTAAATCATTTTTATAAGAAACCTACAAATTTGCATGTACTCTAGAGGAATAAATCATTGCTGAATCAGTACTTTTATTAAAAAAATCTAAAACTCTTTTTTCAGCCTAAGGTAGTCCATGAGGTACTTTTACTCAAAGTAAAAGTATCCTCACTATTCAAGACAAATTCTCGTTCCCAGGGTAAGCAATAATCTAAATCCTTAAAATTCTTGTTATATGCCTCAATAAAAATTCCATCCTTTTAAAAAAAAAAATGTCCTTTAATCATCTCTGAAACACAAATAATGTAAAAGAGACATTTCCCCAACATTTAGTTGCATATAACTAGAATCAAACTTTTATTACATAAAAATACATCTTGGTTAAAGTTGTAACTCAAATAGAACTTGGAGACATGCTGAAAGTAGGGACAGTTTCCAGTAATACTCCGTTATGGAATATATATAAGGAGATACCCATCTCTAGAAATACAAAGTATGGACCAGGGATATAGCTCAGGGGCATAAGCACCTACCTGGCAAGCCCAAGGTCCTGAGTTCAATGCCCAGTACAAAAAAAAAAAAAAAGTGAAAGCCATCCAATTCAATTTTGAGTTTTGTATTCTCTCTACATTTATTTCATTTCCTCTAGAAGTTTAGTCCTTTTACTGTTTAGTCCTTCTACTGCTGTATTACAGCAAAATTTCCCAAATGCTATCCACTGTGAAGAATTCTTTTTTAAAGAAGGATGTTGCCAGATGTGGTGGTGTACGCCTGTAATCCCAGCACTCATCTATAATCCCAGCCAGCACTTGGGAGGCTGAGGCAGGAGGATCACTGCAAGTTCGAGAACAGCCTGGGCTACAAAGGGAGCTCAAGGCCAGTCTGAACTGCATGACAAAGCACTGTCTCAAAAGACAAAAAACAGAAGGATGTCCAATCACCCTAGTAAATATATACTACTACCACCAAAAAGATCTTTTAAAGGACACCAAACCACAAAGCTCTCTACTTAATACATAGTAAACTTACTCTCCTAGGTAAGAACACACAACAGAGAAATCCAAAGAGAAAAAAGGCTTAGGAAAAGGACTAGTTCCTAGGTCAATTAAAGACTTCTTGGTTATTATGGATGTTTCGTGTTAACAGTTAAAATATGTACATTAACATTTGTATTAATACAGTAATACCCCAATGCATGAATGCTTCTGTTCGCAAACTCTTCAGACCTCAAAAGCATTTAACAAAATTCTGCTTCCATTTACAAACTCATCAGGTGACAAACACAACCATAGGCATCTTCCCCACACAAACACAGCCATTTCCCCCCAAAACCACAAAGCTGTGAACGGAGGAACCACTGTATATATTAATAACAGAACATATATGACTATATAGTTATGGATTAATAATAAATTGAGCCAAGACAACTGTCTAAACAAAAATGTTTCAGAGACCCTATCACAAAAAGTGGAAAAAGAAGTCTCAAATTGGGCATGGTAGCATACACCTATAATCCCAGCACTTGGGAGGCTGAGACAGGAGCCAAGTTCAAGGTCAGCCTGGGCTACATAGTGAGTTCAAAGCTAGCCTGAACTACAGAGCAAGATCTGTCTCAAAAGAAAGTTTCCATTTTGAGTGCCACTCAAAATTTTATTATTTGTGAGTTTTAAAAGATTTTCCTCTACCGATAGAAGGTTTCTAGAAATCATCCACAAGTTCTAATGAGAACCTGTCATAGCATGGCCACAAGAATTAAGTAACCTAAAATGTTAATATTAAAGTGGATCTGACATCACTAGCTAAATTCTTTAATAGTTTTTCATAGTAAAAGAGCTTGCCACCACCTCAATTCTGTATTTTCACATTAAAATTTACTGCTATTTGTGTTTTTAAAAAACTCAGCTCCACTGTAATCCCAACACTCTGAAAAGCTGACATAGAAGGATAAAGTTCAAGTTCACTCTGGGCAATTTAGTGACTTAGTGAGTTTCTATCTCAAAAAATAAGAGATGGGGTATGTGAAGGCCCTGGGTTCAACATACCACAAAAACAAAACCTAGTGCTATCTTATCACTACTCAACAAAAATGTTCTTTTAGATTTATCTGCTAATTTCTAAAGTACCTATTTCTAGAGCTCCAAAAAAGTCACTTATATTAACTGCTGAAACTAAACGTTGGCAGCTCAAAGGTTATCAGATTGCCAGTGAATAAACTCCCTACGGAGCTGCAACCTCTTGAAAATAGGAAATATTCCTTTGAAGGGAAGTTAACTAGCCAAGCGTGGTGGCGCATGCCTATAATCCCAGCACTCAGGAGGCTGAGGCAGGAGGATCGTCTTGAGTTCAAAACCAGCCTGGGCTACAAAGTAAGCTCAAGGCCAACCTGAACTGCATAGCGAGACCCTGTCTCAAAAAGACAAACAAAATGTGGGGGGGGGGGCGTTGGCTATAATTTTTTTTTTTTTTTTTGGTGTATTAAGATAGGATGCTGACCTCAAACTCAAGGCAATCCTCCTGCCTCAGCTTCCCAATTGCTGGATTACAGACTTGCCCCATCATACCAACTACCACACCCAGCAAGAATTTCATTAACCCTCCCCCAGTAGCCCAGGCTGAATGGTGATCTTCCCACCTCAGTCTTCACAGTTCTAGGATTGAAGGCATGCGCCATCAAGCCTGGTTTAATGAATTCTCTTTCAAGAGACTTATCTTCTTTCAAGAACCACTTTTCTAATGTTAAACTTGTAGTATACTGAACTGTGTGTATGGAGCACTGAAAGCAATGTAGACAAGCTAAATAAAGTATACTTATTTTTCTCCTTAAAATGTGATACAGGTTGAGCATCCCCAACCTGAAAATCAGAAACGCAAACAAGGCTGTGTGGTAGTGCATACCTGTGACCCCAGCACTAAGGAGGGAGGCATGAGGTAGGGCGTTCATGTGAGTTCAAGGCTAGCCTGGATTACATAGTGAGTTCAAGACTAGCCCAGACTACATACAGACCCTGTCTCAAAAAAAAAGTAAACAAGAAGCAGTTTCAAATATTAGCCTAGAGTTGTGTATGCCTATAAACCAAACACTGGGAAGGCTGAGACAGGAGGATATCAAGAAGTTTAAGCCCAATCTGGGGCAATTTAGAAACTCAGCTGGATGCCATTTCAAATTCTGAAAAGGGATGGAGATGCGGCACAGTGTGAAGGTTCTGGGTTCAATCTCCAGCACACCAAAAGTTTCAGATTTCAAAGCATTTCAGATTTTTCAATTAAGGATGCTCAACTGCTAAAAGCCTATGCCATATATATCTGGTAAAACTCAAAATACCAACTTTTTTAAATAAGGGATACTCAACCTATGTATTTGATGGTAAGGAAAGGGAAAAAAAAAATTTCAGGTGAAACCAGTCTGAAGATTTTGTTTGCTTGGAATTTTTACAAGCCAGTTAAGGCAAACTTAACATATGCTATAGTGAGCTATCAAAACTTTCTCAATAATATTTCTTGCTATACCCACTGGTTTAAATTCACCCCTGGCTCTTAAACTTTATTTTTGTAGAAACCCTGACTCACACAATTTATGTGAACTGCAGTTATAATAAGCTATATCTTAAAATAATTTTAGAAAGACAACTAGGTCTTCACTCACCTAACACAGTATTTCTAAATCAACTACTGCCACTCACAAAATCTTTTATTTCATTATCTTGAAATTTATCGTCAGAATGTCTGAATTTTTGAAAAGGGATGATCCAAGTGTGGCCAAAAACTATGGTGGCCCTATTACAGTTATTTCCTTCAACTTTTCATATTGCTGCAAATTTAAGCATACAAACAAAACTATTACCACGCTAGATGTCTCAAGAACCATTACCTAAGATTCTACCACACTACTTTTTATCAATTGTCCATGCAAACAATGTTTATACAAAGAAAGCGAAAAGACGCACACTTCAAAGAACTATTTGGTAAACTCTTACTGCACAGTAAGAAAAAAAGCAAGCATTAAAGATAGTGAATGCGAACAGTGAAGGGAAAAATACATACCAGTTTAACAGCCTCCTGTGCTGCTTCTTTTGTACAAAAAGTGACAAACGCATAACCTCTATTGAGACCAGTGAGTGGATCCATCATTAGACGAAGATCCCATATAGGTCCAGCTTTTTCAAATAATGGAACAAGCTCATCTTCAAATAGATCTCTTGGGATCTTCCCCACAAATATCTGTGAATTAAATATAAAGTAAAAGCCATGAAGAACTCTTTAGGAAACCAGATACCTGTGCTTTTAGTACAAATGGTACAAGTTTAGTTTCTTTACCTCAGTGCCAACAGAAGGCTGCTGACCTGAATAAACGGAATCTGGAGGTGGTCCCCCATACTTCCTCTGCCCAGTGGTCACATCAAGTGTGTAGCCTGTTCTTTCCAAGAGTGCCTTGAAAAGTTCAAATGTTATTAATACATTTTACTCACAAGATAATATACCTATACATTCAGCAGTTAAAAATCAATGATGTTCAAACCTTTCCAATTATATTACTAACATTCCTCCATAAACTAGTTTCTGGGGTCTGTTTTTGAGTTTCCCCACTATGAAGTATATCTTATAACCCAGGTTCATTGTCGAAATTTCAAATGCTGGGCAAAGTACTCTCTAGTCTTCATTACTTAATCAGGACAAAATGTTACCTATATACATACTACTAATACCACCTAAAAAAAAAAAATGTACCTAATTTGGTCAAGTATCTCCTGACTCTGGACTTCTTATCCAACAAATACCCCATACCCTAACTTGTAGGCACACACTGCTATTGTGGGCATTTTGCCAACCTCTGAAGGTATAACACTTCCCATATCAAGTCTAGAAACTTGGAACGTAAAGGAGAAAAAACTTATTATTTGACATTAAAATATCGTTCCTTAAGATAAATAAATAAATAAATAAATAAATAAAATATCATTCCTCTCAAAACAGCATGGATCATTCAGAAGTAAGAAAAAAATGACTCAATTTTATGAAATTGCAACGTTGTACTGTAACTTATCCATCTTCTCTCACTGAAAATGAACTGCTAAAATATAGGAACCTGAGTTCCCATCCCTTACATGCAAAGGTGCTACAATGTAGCTCATTAAGCTTTAAAGAAAAGTCAAGTTTTCCCATCTGCACCACAAAACTAGTTTTTCTAAATAACAAATCTGTTAGCTGCTAATTCTGAAATAAAAATACCTAACACAGGGCTGGGGATATAGCTCAGTGGAATAAGCGCTTGCCTAGCAAGCGCAGGGTCCTGAGTTCGATCCCCAGTACCGCAAAAAAAAAAAAAAAAAAAAAGACCTAACACTAGGCACATAAAAAAACTTACTAAAATGTGTTAAATGACATGGGGTCAAGTCACCTCAGTCTCCAAAAACTAAGACCAGTAAATACAAAATTACCGGCCTGGGAATATAGTATCACTGGCGCGCTTGATTGATGCCCTGAGTTTTATCCCCCATCCAGAAATAAAAAAACTCATTAAAAAAAAGCTTCTTTGCAAGGAAAAGGTTCACAAAAAGCGATGTAGTCTAACATTCTTCTGAAACACCCAAATATGATTACCTAACGGTGCATCAACATGACAAGAAAACTAAAATTCAAATCTATGACTGTAAAAATCTGACTGTAGAGCACAATGCTTCACATCCGTAATGCCAAGCACTTAGGAAGTTGAGGCAGTAGGATTGCTGTGAATTTGAGGCCAACTTGGGCTACATAGTAAGTTCAAGGCCAGCCTGGGCTACATAGCAAGACACAGTATTAAAAAAAAAAAAAAAAAAAAAAACTATGACTATCACATGAACTGAACCATCAAACTGCTCATTTTCCCTTTTTCTCATATGTAATCCCTCTGCAGGAGTTATGCCTTTTTCACCTTAATCTTCATATGACCCTGGCAACACCTTTTGTCAATCTATTGTGACACATGCCCCTAACCCCAGCACTTGGTGAGGCTGAATCAGGAGGATCCCTGTGAGTTCAAGACCAGTGTTGTCTACATAGTAAGTTCAGGTACATGCCAGCCTGAACTTCGTAGCAAGATTCTGTCTCAAAACAAATCAAAACAAAAAATCCTATTATTCTCTGCAAAACATCCTACACAGATGTTTTATTTTTTGGTCACACTTTAAGTCCTATTAAAAGTTTAAGCCCCCTCCTCCCAAAGACTGAAAGTCACACAACCTAATATCCATAAAATTTTAAACTCAACTCCACAATATATTCTTAATTACAACTGGAACAACTAACCCCATTTTTAATGGAAAAATTCACATAGTTCAAATTCAATTCACTCAAAACCACCTCAAGTCCATGAAGGACAGTAAAGCTAACTCCATATTCTATTCCTCCCTCTTTCTCTATCACTAAAATACTACCCAACATCTATACCCTTTTTGCTTTGTTGTCTGAGACAGGGTCTCACTATTAGTTCAGGCTGGCTTTGAACTCACTCATCCAACTGGCCTGGAACTATCCTCCTGCCTCAGTATCCCCAGGTTGGGATTAGAGGTGTGTACTAACAAACCCCGCCCTTGTGCCATTCTTAATAACTCATTTTCTTAAACTGTAAATCCTGGGCCCAAGAACAATATCATGCTATAAACACAAAGCTGAAAGCAAACATGAACCATATTTTTAGTAAACAAAAAAAATCAAAACCTTACACAACTCTAGATAAACCAATCTTCCACACCATTTAAAAGCCTTTTACTCTCAACTTGTTTCCTTATTTACATGTCCACACTGAACAACTTTACCATTAAAAGCTTCTTTTAGAAATAAAACAAGATAGCCAGGCACAGTGGTACATGCCTGTAATCCTAGTACTTGGGAAGCTGAGACAGGAGGATCACCAGGAGCTCCAGGCCAGCCTGGGTTACACAGGGAGTTCAAGTTCAAGACAGCAGACCTCATCTCAAAGTAAATTAATTAAAATAAAATAAAATAAAATAAAATAAGCAATATAACCTCAATAAGCCACACTAACGGAAAAAGCAACGTCAGAATCCTAAATCCACTAGGGTTTGACCCTCTTAAAAGCAGCAGTCAACTGCCAAGTATACACTTCCCACCAGCGTAAGGTAAATTGGTTCCCTCCCATTTTGGTTTGATGGTTAACAACCTGAACTTGCACCTTTCCAATCTCTTATTGGAATCTTTAGAAGCTCAAATTTAGGAGCCAGGCATATTGGTGCACATTTGTAATCCCAGCAAACTGAGGCAGGAGGACTGCTCCAAATTTGAGACCAGCCTTAACTTATACAGTGAGATCCTGTCTCCAAAAAAGCACAGATTTCATCATTAGAAGGGGTACGGGACTTTTCAAAATACAAAGATTAATGATACCAAAAATATATACATCCAAGTCACACCCAAAGAATATTTACCAAGACTAGAAAACATTAAAAGACCTTTAAAAATAAGACTTTTTAAAGACATACCTTAATTTTTGCCTCATCTGGTCCTTTACTAGAGTCTGCTACTTTGGTCCCCTGTTTTTCTCTCTGCCTGTAAGTCTTCATGACTCCACATAAAAAGGCACTTTTGTTCTGCAAAGAAATTTTCCATTCACATTTTAAAATACTCCCATTTCCATGTAACAAAATTTAAATGAGCATATCAAAAATAAATCAAAATTTGTTCATTCTTCCTACACTGAAGTTACAATAACATTACCTGAACATGAGAGAGATCACTGTCTTTAAACTGTTGAAGAACTGCCAATGCGCCGTCTTCATTGAACTCTTTTAAAGCTTCGATAGCTCTTTCATCTAAATCACTATGTGCAACTAGCCCTGGAGAAGAGAAAACTTAATTAGTTATCAACTTCTGACATCTCTGGTAGTTTCTTTTCTCTCCCTCAAGACCTTTATGCCATTACAGGGTGCAACAACCCTATCTCTGTTACCTACATAGTGAAAAACACATACTTAAGCCCTTAACTAAGGCCGCTCAACCACTTACAAATAAGAAGCCAATTTTACATCCTTTGTGTCCAAGTTACAGAGTGAACATTATTTCTACAGTGAATGTACAGACTTACAAATCCTAAAGACAACCAACAAAGTACCAAACATGACAACTGAACCTATACTCAACTCCAAGTACCGCTAGAAAGAACCGCCACAGAAGACAGAGAACACATCTACAGCTACCAAGTTATTTCACAAGAATCCTACTATTAAAAATACCCAAAAAATTCACATGGTCTGTACCCAACATTTAGCAGCTGTTATGACTATCATATACTTATCCAACAGGCCGCCAGCCTTTCCTGCAGGAAGGTCTGTCCCTCTCTTCCCTCCCTCTCTGCACCTGAACCTCTAGCTCAAACCTAAATCAACTATCAGAACAAGGCAAAGCTCCAGTTCCCACACTGAATTGGAAACCACAAAAAGTTGCTATTTTAGCTCAAAGCCAGAAATCCAATAGAGAAATTTCATAACGTAATTTTGCAAGTGTTAGTTCTTACCTGCAACGTAAATTTCATCTAGTTTTTCAGCAACTTTCTGTGGTAAACCAGCATCAAGCAATGTCTGAAAATTTTCTGAATGGATAACTGCAGAAGTAGTATCCATGGGCTCTTCAGTACCATTTCCATTAACATGTTCTGTAGCCATGTTTCCAGAGATCTGTTCAAACGCAATAAGCAAAATTAAACTAGGATCTTCAAAAAGAACAGAGGACAATGTAAGAGCCCCAATTTTGACTTTCTCTACCATTTACTACACCAGCAAGCCTGCGCCTCCCTTGAAAGAAGCCTGAAAGTCACCAATCGCCTGACAGCCAGATTTGGAGCAGAGCACAGAAGGACCAATTCACTCTTTTCTTCCTGAGCACCACCCCTAACTCACCTGCTATCACTCCCTAGGACGAACCGGATTACGAATGAAGCCCAATCAGTAAGAGGACCAGGCAGCGCGCCACATGCAGCTGTGCCCGCACGGAGAATAAGGTGTGTGAGAAAGAAGCAGAGCTGGGCTTGGCCCTCTCCAAGGTAAACCCCCGAGTGCGCTTTTCCCGCCTGCCGCTTATGGATCAGGAACAACAGCCAGCGAAGAACAAAGCGCTCACACAAGCCACCTACCCACCACCCAGTTTCCCCACCCTTCACCCCGACGCCCCGGAGCCCGCCCCCGACTCCGCACCCGGCGCGGCGGCCTCTCCGATGCGGCCGCGGGAGCCCAGTACAAACACGTGCTCCGCGCCTCCAAATGTCCTACAACTTCCTCCGCCGGAACCCACGGAGTGCCCGGCCCCGACGGCCGCAACCGGCTCCCAGCAACCCGCACCGCGGTCGGAGCCCCCAGAAAGCTTCAGCACAACCTCGCCCCTCCACTCCGGGGCTGCGGCGGCGCCAGGCCGCGGGCGCTCCCCGCCCCCAGCGCGCCGACTCCGCCGTGACACATGGCTCCCTGCCCCGGGCGCTGACGACCCCGGCCGAGACGTGACCCGCGGCGCGCGGCGCGATCCCCACCCCGCGCTCCGGGAGCAGGGACTGCGGCGCCGCGCGCCACGACAGCCCCACGCCCGGAGCTCGAGCGCCGCCCCGGCCCGGCGCCCAGCTGCGGGACGAGCCTGCCGCTCTCCGCCCACTCTCGCGGCGAGGGCCCCACGGCACAACTCCGCCGCCGCTCGCGCCGCGTCCGCGTGGGCCCCCGGCCGCGGGGCGCCTCCTCCCGGCGCCGCAGACAAAGCCCGAGCGGCGGCGGCACATGGACGGAGAAGCGGCGGCGCGGCCGCGGCCTACTCCGGGCAGCCCCAGTCAACGTGCTCTTCTCCCTCCTGGAATCCATTTTCCAGAAAAGCCGGTTTCTGCCCGCGCCGCCCTCCCCCAGCGTACCCCACGGTGTCAGGCAGCTCCCCTCGCGGAGCCGGGTCGTTACCTCCCCGTTGGGCGGCGGCGGAGGAATCCTGTCCGGGGCAGTCGGGCTGCGGGAAACGCGTGCTCGCCGTTCCCTGTGTCCGGCGCGAGTGGAGCTGTTGTAAAATGGCGGCCGAAGCTCACGCCGCTGGCAGCAAACCCGATCCAGTTCCACTCGCCTCCGAGCGCGCTCCCGGTGCGCGCGCGCCCCCGCGTGACCCCCCCCTTCCCTCCCCTCCCTCGCGCGTCCGCTTCTCACTCACTCCCTCAGCCCCTGCCCTCCGCCGGCTCCTCCTTCTCCCCCGACCACCGCCACCAGCCGCCGTCCGCCTTCTGCCCTCAGCCTTCCTTCGCCCTCTCCCTGCTCCTCCCCCCCGCCGCTGCCAGCGCTTCCCGCGGCCGCTTGGGCACGAGTGGCCGCCTTTCCCTCCTCGCTTGCACTCTCTCGTTCGCTCCCTCCCTCGCTCGCTCTCTCGGTCCCGTCCCTCAGTCCCTGCCGAGTCGGCTCCTCTCTTTCTCTCTCCCGCGCTGACGTGACGACGTAGCCGACGCCTCGGGACGCGCGCCCGCGTGCCCCGCCCCCACGTCGCGCCGCCCCCCTCGCCCCTCAGCCGGGGTGGGGGCCAAGACCCCGCCCTTCCGCCGCGGCGGCGGCAGAGGGGCCGAGTGAATGAGAGGCCCGCCCCTTCCCCTCCCGACACTCCCCCTCCCGCTCCCTTGCGGGCGGGGCGGGGCGGCCCTGCGTGTCCCAGTCGCCCTCCTTTGTCAGGAGACGGGCATCTCCCCACCCCGCCCCGCCCCACCCCCACCGCAGCCCCACGCGCACGCCGCGCCCCGCCGGCTCCCGCCGCCCTATCCGCGCCCGGACCCGAAAGCGCGGGGCGGGGGCAGTTCCCCGAGGGCACCCACCGTCCCCGCGCCGCCCGCCGCGGCGCAGCGGTCCCGGGCGGTGTCCACGCCGCCGCCACCCGCGCTCTCCCGCTCGGGAAGCCGCAGGCGCACGTGTCCCCCGGGGCGGGGCGAGGGAGACAATGGGGCCGCGGGGGAGGGGAGCGGCGCGGAGCCTGCGGCCCTTCGGTCCTCCGGGTCGGCGGGCGCGGGAGGCGCCCGGGAGACCCGGCTCCCCGCCCGCGCGGCCCCGCTCTCCCGCGAAGCCCGGCGCGGGAAGGGCGGCCGCGCTGGCTGGGGAAGCCCTGCTCGCGAGGGACGGCGGGGCGCGCCGGGACAGCGCGAAGGCCAGATTTGGAAGCGGATGCGTGTGCCTGCGGGTTGTGCAATACTCCGTTTCTGTCCCTGGCCTTTTAAGCAGTTACGGGCTCCTCCTGGCACAGTTGGAGCAACTTGCAGCGGCACAAAGCCGCGTGGCGAGGACAACTGTGGGGACAGTATCTGCGTCTCTTTTCCAAATCCTGGCTGCTACAGGTTTATGTGAAGTGACATTTCCTTTGTAACCGCGTCCTAGGTAGTCGAAAGACGAGACAAAGGCATTTCAATTTCAGACGCGCCGTGGATACTGATTTTATGGAGCGCACCTCTCATGAAAAGTAGTCACCTACTTTTGCTAATTAAAGTTGCTTGCGTTTTTGTTTTTGCCCCGCTGGAAATGGAACCCAGGGCCTGGCACATGCTAGGCACAGCTACCACTGAGCTACTTCCCCGGGCCTTTTTTTAGACAGATCTTCCTGTCCTGGCTGACTTCAACCTGGAATCCTATCTCAGCCTCCAAAGTGGCTCTGGTTGCCGGCTTTCGCCACCACACAGGGCTGAAAGGCAGCTTCACCAGAGGGGCCCTGTCCTGTGGTAATGTTATAGGCAGCTGAGTTAGATACAGATATTATAGGCAGTCAGACAGGGCCAGGCCCTCGAAGGAGCCAACATAAAAAATACCTGTGGGCCAGACCTTAAGACAAAAGGGGCTAAATAAATGCACCCACATACCTCCCTAGGTGTAAATGTCGGGTTGATACTCTGAATGAGTAACAACCATCTTCTAAAAAGCCAGGAAGAGTCACTAGCCCGACCGCCACAAGAAAAGCCCCTGATCTGTATTCATGCCCCTTGCTACGTGACTCGCTTTCCCATTTGATCCCAGTTTACTCAGTCTCACCTGGACAATTATACCTGTAATCTTATTGGCTGACCATAGTTTTGTCCATTTCCCCTACCTTGGACCTGCCTCACCTCATGGTTTTTCTCTATAAAAGTGCCTAGAAAAGACAGTCGGGGATAACCCACTCATGCCCCCCTTCTGTCCCTCTCTTGGACAGAAGCTTTCTTTCTTCAATAAATATATTCTGCTCTTAACCTCCGTCGTTCCTAGAATTCATTCTTCGGTTTTAGAGAACACGAACTTGTCTGATATCATTCAGGTTGGGAGTTTTATTTTCCTGTATCAGTAACATCAGTTGTTCAAGTAAGAGTTAAATAAGCAACTCTTCAAGGTGCATCTGCGTGTGAAATGCGACATTTCCATAGGCATCTGAGTCCACAGTGGCCAAGGGACTATGGTGGTCAGTAAAGAGCTGAGCGCTCCACTACCTGAAATCGCATAATATCAAACATTGCTATGATACTCAGCTCTAGGGGTTTTAGTTACTAGTTCAAAGGTCGTGGACGATGATATAAATGAAAACAACCAAAATATTTAATACAAAATATTACAAGGTAAGGAAAGAGAAAGAGTAGGTGATTAACATACCATGTTTTGTATCTAGAGCTACCTATCAAAGTTCCTTTTTTAATTTTAATTGTGATTAGTTCTCGTTTGCAATGTATAATAAGCTGTATCCCTAGTCTTGCTCATGAATTGGGGCATGCAGGTAACATCTCTTTTTACCTCCCCTTGCCTTCCCTCTCCCTCTCCCATCTCATCACCTCTTAGTCCCCTCAACGTATTTTGTTTTGTTTTATTGGCTTTTTGAGGCAGGGTCTCCCTATGTAGCCTGAGCTGTCCTCCAATTCACTGCAGATTCCCAAGTGCTAGCCTGGCTCTGTCTCCAAAGTGCTGAGATTACGGGTGTGCACCAACACTGCCAGCCAAAGTTTCTTTTTAAAAATGCATCTATGTGAACAGTGTCCTCAAAAACTCCCAAATGAAAATCTCTACCTCTTTCCTGGTTTCATACTCCTTTCTCTACAGTGCTCCGAACTTTGTGTGGGCTTTCTTGTATTCCAAGTTAGTTTCAAATTTCTGCTATTCCAATTATTTCAAAACAGAGCTCGTGACTTCCCCCTAATTCCCACCACAGTACCACAAAACCTTGTACTAAAGAATGTACCAGGGTGGTCACACTGAGCTACCTCTGTAGGCCGAAACCTTTTGTTTTTTTGTTTGTTTGTTTTAATATCTTCAACAATTGCCTGGACATGGTGGCACATGCCTGTAATCTCAGCACTCAGGAGACTGAGACAAGAGGATTGTTCCTAGTTTGAGACCAGCCTGGGCTACAAAGTGAGCTCAGGGCCAGCCTGAATTGCATAGTGAGACCCTGTCTCAAAAAATAAAAGAATTGCTCAGAGCCTGGCATGATGCACGCCTATAATCCCAGCATTTGGGAGGCTGAGGCAGGAGAATCACCATGAGTTTGAGGCAGCCTGAGCTACACAGGGAGAGGCTGTCTGAAAAAACTTAATAACTAAATAAATGATAATTTTTTAAAAAAGCGCTCAAACTGAGGCTCTTGCCTCAGCCTCCCAGGTGCTTGGATTATAGGTTTCACCACCACAACATCACCAGCAGTACAGCTGGAAAAGGAGTTGGCCAGTGCTCTTCCTTCCCTCCACTGTCGCGTCAGGTAATTAAATCCTGTCATTTCTGTCTCCCAAATACATCTCCATGTCTAGGCTCAGCCCACCCCAAAAAGCCACTGTCCTTTACCATGCATGCTGATATAATATAGCCTCCTGATTTCTGCACTTTTACCAGTCTTCTGAGCCATTCACAGCAAACCCCCCCCACCCCCCCGCATTTCCATTTCCTTCTCAATTGCACATTAGGGTCCATGGAGCTTTCACTTAAAATCTTTTATGGGCAGCTGGTCAGCCCTGTGGCTCAGTAGTGGAGTACATGCTTTCCATGAAAGAGGCCCTGGATTCAACCTGAGCACTTCCACAAAAACAGAGCAACACACACACACACAACCTCTCCCTTGATTGATTCCCATCACATTTAGGAAAATGTCTAGTTAACCAAGTCAATGAGGTCCTCCAGCAATTGCTCTATCTGTCTCCCCAGCTTGAACGCAGCCACTTTTCTGGCTTCAGCTGACCTTCTCTCAACTCTGGCATTTTTTTTTTCTTTTTTGATTTTTTTGAGACAGGGTCTGGCTCTGTAGTTCAGGAAGTCCTTGAACTCACTAGGTATCCCAGGCTGGCCTTGAAGTCACAGCAATCCTCCTGTCTCAGCTGCCTGAGTGCTGAGATTACAGGTGTACCCAGCTCAATTCTGGCATTTCTAAGGTTTCCTGACACCAAAGAAGTACACAGAGAAGCCAGTGATGGCCTAAATAGAACTGAGTAATCCTCATTCGATATTTCTTTTTAATGAGGATTGTAATACATTGCCCAAGCTGTTCCCAATTTCTAGGCTCAAGAAATCCTTAGCCTCCCAAGTAGTGGTCTCCAGGCTTATACCAAGCCTGATTCTTTTGACACCTTTTCAAAGAAAACAATACTATAACTTTCCTCTTGACCTTCAGATCTTATGACTCCAGAAACTACTACCACTGAAACATGGAGAATCCCAATAATAGATAAAAACAGAACTATTAGATTAATTTGCTAAGAAAGACACTGGGTTAGGTGGAAATGGAAATATATAAGAAAAGAGAAAAAAGTGTATATGAAAGCTCTGGTACAGAACATGATAAATATATCTCTGTATGTCCTTGGATCCTCTTTAGTACCTACTACAGGATTCAATGCTCAGTAAATAGCTACTGAATTAAACCAAAGGGTAGAAGCCCAAGACCCCGACAACCTTCCAATCCCAGATCTACTAGTAATGGATAGTGTGGGCTTCGACAAGTCATCTCACACCTCAGAGTCTTTATCCATATCTATAACAGGTGACTTGATCCATGATTTTTAATAACTTTTCTGGCATAAACATTTTGCAATTTTATTTTTTGAGACAGGGTCTCACTATATAGTTCAGGGTGGCCTTGAACTTGCTATGTAGCCCAGGCTGACCTTGAACTCACAGTGATCCTCCTGCCTCAGCCTCCCAAGTGCTGGGATAACAGGCATGCACCACCATGCCCGACAAACATTTTACAATTTTTAAAAAGTTTTTCAAATCCTTTCTCTACTTTTCCACTGTGTAAAATTATGCAGATTCCCTTTTTGCTGCTGAGGATCTTTTTCCTTTGAATTTTAACTTTCCTTTCAGCAAAGAGCCTGTCCTTCCTCTCATATGGGCCCTCATTCCTGTCAAAAGTGACAGCGAGCTGGATTTGATGATGTCAGCCAGCAATAGCAGCACTGTGGGGTTGAGGCAAGAGGATTGCAAATTGGAGCCCAGCCTCAGTGATGTAACAAGACCAGATCTCAAAATACAAAAACTAAAGGGCTTAGGGAATATGGCCCAGTGAGAAGGCCCTGGATTTAATCCGCCCCCCCACACACACACGAGAACAGCAATAAAATAACAACCAAGACTGATAATATCATATTTTAGAGATTCCAAGCTCGTATGTAAAGAAATCAATACTCACATTTACTGGTTAGTTACGCTTTTTCTCAGAAAGGGGATTGATACGGGATCTCACTATGTAGTTTCAGGCTGGCCTTGAACTCACCCTCTCTCAGAAAACAAAAACACACAAAACATACACAAGAAATATTAAACAGCTGGGCCTGGTGGCACACTTCTGTAATCTCTCACCCCTTGGCAGGCTGAGGCAGGATGATTGCCAAAAGTTCAAGGCCCACCTCACAAAGCGAGATCCTATCTAAAAGAAGTAATAATATTAACATTAAACTATCTTTTGGGGCCAGGCGTGATGGCATGTGCCTATAGTCCCAGCACATGGGAGACTGAGGTAGGAGGATCATTGCAAGTTTGAGACCCACCTGGGCTACAAAGTGAGCTCAAGTCTAGCCTGAACTGCATAGTGAGACCCTGTCTCAAAAAGACCAAAAACAAACAAACAAACAAACCTATCTGTTTGTTTAATTTTTTTTTTTTTTTTTTTTAGACAGGATCTCACCAAGTAGTACTGGCTGGCCTCAAACTCATGCTGATCCTCCTGCCTCAGTCTCCAAAGTGCTATGATCAGCTGTTTGCCACCATGTCTGGCTTTTTTTTTTTTTTCTGAGTTTAAAAGCTGAGTCTCATTTTAGCTATTGGGTGTAACTTTTACAATGGAACATGATATATTAAATTGTAAGAAGCAAGATTTATATAAATAACTACAAAAAAAGAAAACAAGAATTATGTGAACATTAACCCAAACAATGGTTTTACCAAAACATCGCCAAATCTAATCTGAATGGAATCCAAAACACATAACAATCTTTGGTTATTCAGATTTTCTAGATGACTCATTACACAAAAAAGGAAAATATAGTGACAATTCTGTCATTGAATGTGCTCATTATGGTATACCCCAAAACTCTTTTTTAAGGTAATTTTAGGCCAGGTATGGTGGCACACCCCTGTAGTCTCAGCACTTGGGAGGCTGAGGCAGGAGGATTGCCACAAATTCAAAGCCAACCTGGGCTATGTAGTGAATTCAAGGCCAGCCTGAACTGCATAGTCAGACCTCATCTCAAAAAAAACAACAAAACAAAACAAAAACAAAGGTAAAGTTACCCAAAGCCCTGGTGTAGGCTGTAACCCTTCTTTTTTGTTGAGACAGGGTACTGCTATATATTCTAGGCTGTGCTTGAACTCACAGTGTAGTCCAAGCTGGCGTCCAAATCATAGCAATGCTCCTGCCTCAGCCTCCTGAGTGCTGAGGTTATAGGCATGTGCCACCCTTACCCTGCCATTTTTTTAATACTAGGGATTGAACCCAGGGCCTTTCCACTAATCTATACTGTATACTCTCAAGTTCTTTTTATTTATTTATGTTTTTATGGCAGGGTCTTGCTAAGTTACTAAATCGCCGACACCACTTCCATACTTGCAGTCCTCCTGTGTCAGGCTCTCAGAATGGTGAATTACAAGTGTGTGCCACTGTACCCTGCTCAAGGGGTGTTTTTGACACAGTTTGCCAAGGATTTAGTGATGAACTGAAAATAGGAAAGGCGCAAAGTGAGGTTGGCATCATTTACTGAGTGGGGAGAAATGATAAAATAACAGGCTTCAAAGCTAGGAATCAACTGAAGAAGCAGAAGCGTTGTAAGTATTATGGAATAGGGGATGAACTAGGAATGATTTGTTTGAGATGGAAAAGGTAGGGTAGTCATGGTACAAGGTAGGGTAGTAATGATGAAAAAGATAGGGTAAGACGGAGACTGCCGTGAGTCACTAACCATCAAGTCTTGGTGAGCAAGGAGAGTGTGCAGGGCAGTCTGGGAAGCCAGGCATGTCTGGTCTGCTTGCTGGAACGGGACAGCAAGAGAGCTGCTGACAGCTGGGCCTGGTGGCGCACACCTGTGAGCCCAGTACTCAGGAGACTGAGGCGGGAGGTTCACTGCAAGTTGGCCAGCCTGGGCTACATAGTGAGTTCCAATCAGTCTGAACTACATGGCAAAACCCTATCTCAAGTAAGTAAGTAAGTAAGTAAGTAAGTAAGTAAGTAAAGAAGGAAGGAAGGAAGGAAGGAAGGAAGGAAGGAAGGAAGGAAGGAAGGAAGGAAGAAAGAAAGAAAGAAAGAAAGAAAGAAAGAAAGAAAGAAAGAAAGAGAAAGAAAGAAAGAAATAGGGCTGGCGATATAGCTCAGTGGAATAAGCGCCTGGCAAGCGCAAGGTCCTGACTTCGATCCCCAGTACCGCAAAAATAAATAAATAAATAAACAAACAAATAAATAAAAAGAAAAATAACCCTACTATATATGGAAGGCTGTTCTCTCACTGTGGTCGGCCTGAGGTCACTAATTTAACAGGGTTGACAGTTGCGAAACAGAGCCACATGTAGACCAGGGAAGAGAGGGATCAAGGTAAAACTCTGCATCTGTTCTTCACTGCATTTATCAAGTTCTCACATTGCAGGGTGGGGGGTTGTTTTGTTTTGTTTTTGCGACAAGGTCTCCTTGTGTTGCCAGGCTTTCTGAAATCCATGGGCTCAAGCCATCCTCCCACTTCAGCCTCCTGAGTAGCTGGGATTACAGTCATGTACTACTACACCCACTGCACAAATTATATTTTTTTTATGTTTCCTCAGTTTATTTTTATCTGAAACTATACTGTCCAAAACCATAGCCACTAGCAAACTGTGGCTATTTAAATTAAGTCAAATAGAATGAAATAAAAAAATTCAGTTCCTCAGCAATACTACTCACGTGTCAAGTGCTCAGTACCTATGGGTGACTGATGAATATGATTCTGGGCAGTGTCAATATTTCCAATCTTTGCAGAAAGTTCTCTTCTACTGGGCATGTATCTTGTATCTTAAAGTACTACTCCCATTTGGGGGTAGATTATGGTCTTCGTCCTAACACAAAATAGCACAGTTGAAATATTCCCATTTGAAATGTACTTATATAGATGAATTATAGTATTAAATGCCTATTTTAACTGCCGATAAAAATGTGACACCATTGACTAGTTTTTTTCTCCTCATATCTGTGTAGTGATTGATGAAGATATGAAAGACTTCCAAGGAAAGTATGAGGGTCCTGACATCATGGTGAATCCCCTTAATCCTAGCAATCTGGGAGCCTGAGGCAGAAAGATTTTCAGTTCAACGGGGCAACTTAGAAACTGAAAATAAACATAAAGGTCTGGGGACAGCTCAGTGCAAAGGCATTGGGTTCAATCCCTAGTACATTTTTTAAAATATGAAGAAATAAAAATCTCTAATACCTGGATCACAGAATTCTCCAAAAAGAGGAAGGTAATCATATAGTTCACCAGACTGTACACTTGTTTTTTTATAGTCTTGTTATTTTAAAAATATTTTTATTATCTTTATTATAAAAGTTAATATATGCTCTCAATAAAAATTTGCAGGGTGTGGTAGTGCACACCATAATCCCAGCAGTTGGGAGGCTGAAGCAGGGGGATCACCAGCCTGGACTACAGAGTGAGTCCAAGGCCAGCCTGAAACTACATAGCAAAAACCTGTCTGAAAAAACAAAAACAAAACAGAATTGTTCTCAGACTTCTGGGAAGATGGCAGAGTGGTGAACAGCAGAAAAAAGCCTCCCTGAGATTTGATGTCCAGACACTGGAATGTAGCAAAGTGAGGAGGAGAGGAAGGCGTGAGATGGGTCCCTGGGACTCAAGAAGGATCTGAAGAGAGAATTGAAGTCCATAGGGAGAGTGAAGAGAGAGAATTCAACAAAGAAGGAGGTGGCAGGTGGCACTTCCTCCCTAAGCCTGGATCACTGAGTAGGAGGGGTGGCTCAAACCTGCAGATGCACAGTGACTACTGGTGACATCAGAGGCCTCCATGGAGAAACACACAACAACAGAGTGGTGGATGCAGTGGACTGTAGGGGCTGGCGAGTTATTCAACTTCAGAGGTCCTGCAGGAGAGGACGATTGGCGAGTGCCCATCTTGGAGAGGGGCCAGCTGAGCTTGGAAGTCAAAGCAACTGCTGGCTCCATCTAGCAGGTCCCAGTATCAGGATCAGGGAGGTCAGCACCAATTGGCAGGAGGTCAGGGAGCTGAGTTCAAACCAGCAGTAGGTGCAGGGACTGCTGCAGGCTGAGCAAATCTGGTTCTAGGCTCCCAGCCAGAAACCAACGTGAACTTCAGTGGAACTAAAGATGCAGGCTCCCCAGGATTATCCACTGCCCCAGTGTGAAGCTACAGCTGGCTTGCTGGGTTAATCAACATGGATCTGGCTGGGTGTGGTGGTGCACGCCTGTAATCCCAGTACTCGGGAGGCTGAGGCAGGAGGATCGTTGTGAGTTCCAGACCAGCCTGGGCTACAAAGTGAGCTCAAAGCCAGCCTGAACTGCACTGTGAGACTGTGTCTCAAAAAGACAAAAACAAAACAAAACAAAAAACGTAGATCTGGACTTTGCCCACATCTACCAGTGAAAGCAGAGACACATCTTTTTTTTTTTTTTTTGTCTTTTTGAGACAGCATCTTGCTGTGCAGTTCTGGAGTGCTGGGATTACAGGCATGTGTCACCACACCCAGCAGAAACACATCATGAAGTGGACTTTTTGTCTCTCTCTTTTTTGCTTTGTATCTCTTCTTGTAGTTTTTGTTATTGTTTTTTTCTTGATTGTTCTTATATGAGTGTAAACATGGTTCTAGTTTTTACAATGTTGATGTTCTGTTCATTGTTATTATTTTTTCCTTTTTTTTTTCCCTCCTGCCTTCTTCACCAGTTTCTGAAAGTTTGGGTGACATTCCTTTATCATCCATCCTTGGTTCTAATCTCTTCGTCTTCTTCTATGTCACTATATTTTCCCTCTATCCACTTTTAAATTTTATCCCCTGAGAGTAAAATCACTGCATTGAGGGTTTATATACTGCATATAACATTCTGGTTTGTTTTAGATTTTGCTAGATAACCACAGGTCTAGTTCATATGGCTGAAGGTGGCGGGTAACTAGTTAACTCAGTTTGTCATTTTCTAGGCGGTGTTTGATACTACTGTTATAGCTGATTGTATTACTTTAGACAAAGTGACATAACTGTTCTAATCTGTTGTTCTTCCTGGTATACCGGACTGAGATTGCTTAAGGGTCATAAAAAGTACTGTAGGCCAGGGCCAAGGAATGAAGGACTGAGCCAAGTGGGCAGCAACTTCTCATTCCCAACAAAGCAAAAGAGGTAGGATCTTGCAACGGACTCTAAAGCCAAAAGCCAGATATACCTGGAAGACGCTTTTGAGAAGGAGTCTTCTCCTAAGGGTTTTCAATACAAGAAATAAAGCTACTCACTGTAGGCAATTTACAGGCATCACCCAGGAATTAAACTAAAAATAAAAGAAAATGAACAAGACATAGGTGATGTACTCCTGTAATCCCAGCACTCAAGAGGTTGAGGCAGAAGCATCACTATGAGTTCAAGGCCAGCCTCGGCTACAAAATTAGCTCAAGGCCACCCCGAACTGCATAGCGAGACCCTATTTCAAAAAGGAAAAAAAGGAAGAAAGAAAATGAGAAGACACTTAAAATGAAACCCCGCACTTCAAGCTCACCAACAGCAAACCCAGGGAGCAATGAAGTGGAACAATTCAAAAGCCACCCACCTGGACTCTCTCAAGTGGTAACACTGGAAATAGCAAGGCAGATGAATGAAGATCGAGACAAAATATCAAATCAGAAATAATCGCTTAGCTACAGAGATGGTGACCACAAGACATGGTTAGTGACTTTACGGCAGATAGAGATAAAAAAAAAAAAAGATAGAGGAACTTAGGAAAATGATGGAAACCACGAAGGGCCAACATAGGAGGGAAATGGAACCCATGAAACAGATACCCAGGAAATTAAAAACTCCAGTGAAAGTATATGCAGTAGAGTGAGACAATGTGAGGACAGAATCTCAGGTATAGTAGACAGGAGTGTGGTTATCGACCATGGAAAGAAAAATGTCTTAAACAGAACCAGGGACCACAAAAAATTGATCCTAAAGTGTACCAATAAATTGGGCAGATGTGGTGGCACATGCCTATAATCTCAGCATTTGGGAGGCTGAAGCAGGAAAACAGCTACGAGCTCTAGGTCAGCCTGAGCTACAAAATGAGTTTAAGACCAGTCTGAAGCACATAGTGAAATCCTATCTGAAAAGACAAAAATAAATAAATAAAGTAAAATGATAGTTCTAAAAAAAACTCCATTATACAAGTGAAAATAAGGTATAACCTCATTCTCAGAGCAGATCACTGTATAAAAGAAACAAATGCTTCCCCCAGTTATTTAATCCCTCTAGATACTAGTACGATATTAATATATTTGAAAATGATTGTATTATATCATATAGATCAGTGAATTAGGATAACTTTTTATTTAATATATGTACACTGGACAATACTCATGTCAATGTACTCTATTCTTATAAATGCTTGGAGAGAATTTAACTGTATAGATGTTTCATAATTTATATAAGCTATTACTGAGAAGTACACAGATTAGTTTTTCTTATCTGTTTTGGTTCTTTCTCATTGGTAAGTTTTCCACACATGATGGTCACAGTCGTCACAGGAGATTGGTACCTGCATGTGACGCATCTTGCTACCTTTTCCCATTGTCCTGCCCTCACTTCACTTCGGTGTCATTCTTCTTTACAATATCTGTCCCTTTTTTCTGTCCTGTCTCTCCCTTCTCTTTCCTTTGTTCCCCTTCTCACTGAATATTTTCTTCCCATTTCCCAATATCTATTATACATTTTAGTTCTTATTTACACATTTGCTTTCTCAAATCAGAATACAGTATGGTCTCAAGGTCCATCCATTGAGCTAGAAAGGTCTCAAGCTTATATATATATATATATATAAGCCATACCTTCTTTATCCATTCATTGGTTGATGAGCATTTGGGCTATTTCCAAAATTTAGCTGTTACAAACTGTGCTGCTATAAACGTGGATGTGCATATATTGCTGTTGTATGATGCTGTTAATTCTTTTGGGAAGATACAAAGGAAGGAAATAACTGGGTCAAATGTGACCTCTAATCATAGTTTTATGAGGAATCACCACACTAATTTCCTCAGTGTTTGCACCAGCCTACACCCTCACCAACAATGGAAAACGGTTTCTTTCCCCCCACAGCCTCTCCAGCATCTTGAATTGTTTGATTCTTTTTCATAAGTCATTCTTTCTACGGTGAGACAGAATTTCAGCATTGTTGTACTCTGTGTCTCTTGAATGACCAATGATGTTGAACATGTTTTCCTGTTTATTTTCCATTTGTACTTTTTCATCTGAGAAGTGTCTATTCATTTTACAAGCTCATTTTGAACTGGGTCTTTCAATTCGGGTAGTCTAATTTTTTTGGAGCTCTTTATTCCAGATGTCAATAGTTTGTCTGAGGAACAGCTAGCAAAATTTTTTTCATACACTGTGGGTTGTCTCTTCTCTCTCTTGGTGGTTTCTTTTGCTATGCAAAAGCTTTTTAATAAGATTAGAACCCTGTTGTTGATTCATTGTGATATTTCCTGTCAGTTGGGGTTTTGTTCATGAAGTTTCTGCCTATACCAATGTCTTCAAAAGTTTTACCTATTTTGTCTTCCGGCAGATTTAATATTTCTGTTTTAATATTTAGATCTTTGATCCATTTTGAACTTAGTTTAGTGTATGGTTAAAGATATGGGTCCAATTTTAATCTTAAGCACATACAAAGCCAGTTTTTCAGCACCATTTATCTTTCTTCCAGTGAATGTGTTTGGCACCTTTGCCAAGTTGGCTGAGTATGTCTGAAGTTGTTTCTGCATCTGCTAATCTGTTCCATTGATCCTTGGGTCTGGTTGGGGTTTTTTGGTTTTGGTTTGTTTTTTCTAGTATCATGCTGTTTTCGTCCCAGGAGCTTTGTAGTATAATTTCATGTCAAGGATTGTGATGCCCCCTGCCTTGCCTTGGTTGCCCAAAATTATTTTTACTATTCTAGATCTCTTCTCATTTAAAATGAATGTTAGAGTTGTTTTCTCTAATTCTGAGGTAAGCCATTGTTATTTTGATCACGATTGCACTGAATCTATATAACACTCTGGCAGCATGGCCATTTTCATTATGTTGGTTCTTCATACCCAAGAGCAAGGGTTATCTTTCCATTTTCTGATATCGTCTTCAATCTCATTTTTCAGAGTACTGTAGTTTTCAAAGTAGAGGTCTTTTTTGCTTTCTTCATTAGACTTATTCCTAGGTATTTCTTTTTGTTTTGTTTTGTTTGGTACTGGGAATTGAACTAAGGACCTTGTGCTTGCCAGGCAGTTGTTTGTGCCACTGGGCTATATCCCTGGCCCTCTTTTTTCTTTTTTGGATGCTACTGTGAAAGGTGTTATTTCCCTAATTTTCCTCTCACTGAATTGTTATTCGTGTACAGAAAGGCTATTGACTGTTGTTGTTGTTGTCTTTTTGAGTCAGGGGCTTGCTTGGCAGCTCAGGATGCCTTAAGCTCACTTTGTAGCCCAGTGTGGTTTTGAACTTGCAACAGTCCTCCTGCCTCAACCTCTCAAGTCCTAGGATTACAGGTGTGCTCCACCATGCCTGGCTAGCTACTGAGTTTTGAGGGCTGACTTTGGATCCACCTACACTGCTAAATTTGGTTATTAAGTTTAGAAGTCCTTTCATAGAGTTTTTCTGAGTTTCTATGTAGAGTATCATGTCATTTGCAAATAATGATAACTTCTTCCTTTCTTGGTGGTCAACCTGTAACAGTCAGCTGAACTGAATCACTGTGGTGCTGAGTGTGGAAGGCCCACTTGAAGATTATCACCAACAGCACAATAAGAGAACTGGAGAGGAAAATGGTGTGCTGTTGATTTTCCCTGCCATGCTATTGATTCTCCCGGAGAAGTTTGTCATACTGGTTGTCCTGATATGAGCTCAGCTGTTCTCAATATCAGGGGAGCTGTGGACCTTGTCACTGAGGATGGTTGTGATTCTTTTCATGGGAGCTGTGATCCTTTCCTTGAGCATCACTTACTGTCTCCAGTGCAGATCCCTCAGCTTAATGGCACAGATCCTTCATCTCACTGGTGCAGACTTTCTAGCTTCCACCACTGAACTTTGGACTTTCCCAGTGCAGATCCTTGATACGAACTTGTATGAGACATTGTCATGGGCTCTTGACCTCCAAGTGGACTCTTGCAGGACTTTGTCATGAGCTCTGGACCACCATCTGGACTCCTGCTGGACATTGCAGTGGGATTCAGGCCCTCAGCTGGATTCTTTGCATCTGTAATACATGGACAGATCTCTTGCACTTTTCTGCATTGACTTTTTGGGTGAAGATTATAAAATAACCCTGTAAAGTATGTTTCCTCTATTAAATATATTCCCTTGTAAATCCTGACTACAACCCTTTCCTATCCTTATTCTTTTCATTTCTTTCTCCCATCTAATTGCTTTGGCTAGTGTTTCCAGAACTATATTGAATAGGAGTGGTGATAGTGTACATGCCTGTCTTGTTCCTGATTTTAGAGTGAAAGCTTTCAGTTTTGTCCATTTGGTATGATATGTCTGTTGGTTTGTCATAGATGGATTTTATCAGATTGAGATAATGGCCATATATTCCAGTTTTCTGTAGGGCTTTTAATCATGAATCAGTACTGGACTGTGTCAAATGTTCTTTCTTCATCTGATGAGATGGTCATATCAATTTTGTTCTTGGTTCTGGTAATGTGGTGTATTACATTTATCCACATGAATATGTTGAACTATCATGTACTCGGTCAGGAGGCATAATCTTCTTGATGATTTGCTGCATTCTGTTGCCGGTATCTTATTGAGAATTTTTGCATCTATGTTCATTAGGGAGGTTGGTCTGTAGCTCTTTTTTGCTTGGAACCCTTTCTTGTTTTGGTATCAGAGTAATGCTTACTACCAGAAATGAATTTAGGAGTATTGCTTGCCTTTCAGTTTTATTTATGAGTTTGAAAAGTAGCAACATTAGGTATCTGTCTTAGTTACTTTTCTTGTTAGTGAGTCAAAATACCCAAAACCCAAAGTTAAACGAGGAAAGGTTTATTTAGCTCACAGTTGGTAGAGGTGTCAGTCCACAATTGGCTGGCTCCAAGGCAGGGCAGCATGACAGACTGCCACTGCAGATGAAAAATAGCTCATGGCTGGCAGAAGTTAGCAAAGCAATAAGGGACTGCCACAGTTCTTTTTATCCCTTATATTTTATTGAGGCTACTTAGGGTCGGTAGTGCTTACACTGTCTAATTTCTTCTCTAATTTCATCTGTGACCCACTGGATGTTTACGAGGGTGTTATTTAATTTGCATGTGTTTATGAAGTTCTGGTTTTTTCTTTTGCCACTGATTTCCAATCTCATTGCTCTATGGTCTGATAATATGCATGGGATACTTTCACTTCCTTTGCATTTACTTATGTGTGTCCCTGAGCTATTAGGTGGTCTTTTTTTGTGAACAACACATGTGCAGCTGAAAAGAACGTGTTTTTGATGTTGTGGGGTAGAACACTGTGTAGACGTTTGCTAAGTCCACCTGTTCACAGGTTTGGTTCAGTCCTAATTGTTTTTTGTCTTTTTGAGATAGGGTCTCACTATGCAGTTCAGGCTGGCCTTAAGCTCACTTTGTAGCCCAGGCTGGTTTTGAACTCACAACACCCTGCTGCCTCAGCCTCCCAAGTGCTGAGATTACAGGCATGCACCACCATGCTTGGTGGTTCTAATATTTCTTTGTTGATTTTTTTCCTCTAGTTTGTCAGTCTATTTGTGACAGTGGAGTATTGAGGTCCCTCATTACAATTGTATTAGTGCTTATTTAATTTTTTATGTTCTTTAATATTTGTTTTATGTAGTTGAGTACCCCAGTGTTTGGTGCATATATGTTTATGATTGTTATCTCTTCCTCTTGCATTGTTCCCTTTAGAAGAATGTAGTGAACTTATTTGCCTCTTGTGATTAGTCTTGGCTTGAAATCCACTTTGTCTGCAAATAAAATAGCTACTCCTGCTTTTTTCCAAGTTCTTTTCACCAAGAGTATAGTTTTCTATCCTTTGACTTTCAGTCTATATATTTCTTTTGAATTATGTTTCTTATATGCACCATATTGTTGGATCTTGCTTCTTGATCCATTCTGCCAGTCTGTTTCTTTTAGCTGGTGAGCTAAGACCATTCAAAATGAGAGTTATACCTCTCATGTATTGACTTCTTCTTGTCGTTCTATTTTCCTATTATTAGTTCCTGTTTTATTCTCTGTGTTCAACTGCTTGCCTTGTTTGGTGGACTCATTCTTTTGGGCTTCATGGTGTTTTAATCCTTGTTATCTCTCTCTCTTTTCTTGAGGTTTTACATTAATTAAAGGTAGGAAAAGAAACATGCTCTGCATGGTGAGTGTGGATCAGTTATAGGAAGAAAAGGAAGTACACTCCATAGGATGAGAGTGGACTCCTGTGAAAGAGAGAGGACAGGGGCCATCCCTGTTATCTCTTTTAGAATATCCTTCAGAATGTTTTGGAGTGGTGCTTTGGTGCTCATGAAGTTCCTCAGGTGTCCTTTGTCATGGAAGTTTCTTATTTGCCCACCAGTTTTGAAAGATAGTTTTGCAGGGTACATTAATCTGGGTTGAAGTTTTTTTTTTTTTTTTTAGGGCTTGAAATGCTCCATTCTAAGATCTCCTTGACTGGAAGGTTTGTATTGAGAAGTCTACTGAGAGTCTGATGGGCTTTCCTTTACATGCAATTTGTTTCTTTTCTTTAATAGCTTTTAGTGTTCTTTTCTTGTGTTCATTTTCTGGAATCTTGATGGTTATATGACTTTATGTAGTTTTTAATTGTTTTTCTTTGGCTTAGCAAGAGTGAGGTCCTGAGTTCAATTCCAGGAACCCCCTCTAAAGAAAAGCAAAAGTAAATTGCCAGGTGTGGTGGTATATGTTTGTAATCCTAGCACTTGGGAGGCTGAGGCAGGAGAATCACTGTAAGTTCAGAGACAGTTTGGGCTATAGAGTGAGTTCAAGGCCAACCTCAATTGAACTACATAGCCAAATCCTGTCTCAAGAAGACAAAAAAATTTGAAATGATAGTTTCATGATGCTTGTTTAATTTGAAATGATAGTTTCATGATGCCTGAATATATCATGTCCTACCATGAATAAATACGGAAATAGTGACAAATTTGAATTATTTTCCTCCCTCTTTTTAAATTTAATTTATTTATTTTTTTGTCTTTTTGAGACAAGGTCTCGCTATGCAGTTCAGACTGGCCCTGAGCTCACTTTGTAGCCCAGGCTGGTCTCGAACTCACAACAATCCTCCTGCCTCAGCCTTCCGAGTGCTGGGATTACAGGCATTGCCACTGTACCCTGCTCCTCTTTTTTAATTTTAAAGAGAAAAAACAATAACAAAATCATAGCAATAAAAAAAACAATGCAAAAGCAATACAGGATTTAAAAACAAGATGGTAGGAATTAACAATGGTTGCTATATTACAGATTGTTGTCCTCAACGAAGTTGCTTAGATTACCAGGTGTAAGAATACAAGATTGATCAAACAATTAAGGATAATAATAAGTAATAAAAAACATTAAAAATGATACAAAGCTTCATTAAACAAGATGGTAAGAATTCAGCAATGGTTGTTGTATTACATATTGTTGTCTTCAAATTAGTTTTTCTGATTACCAGATATAAGCATGCAAAACTGGTCAAGAGAAGAGAAAAAATATTTGAATATTAACCATTCCTTTCAGTAAACCAATAAACATCAGCAATACACTTATCTCGTGGCCCTGAATCAAGGCCAGAAGTTTTCTGTAACTGTTGGTTTCAAGCAGGAGCCTAAGGTGGTATCTTTCTATAGTCTGTTGGCCATTTCAGAACTTTAGAAATGTAATGGTCAATTCATTAGAAAGTAACAAATAACTAATAAATTTTAGGAGAGGACTTCAAGATGGCGACCGGATAGGCAGCAGAGAGAGAACCTCCCGGAGGAATGCCACTCAGACAAAGGACATAACGGAAAGAGGTGGGTATCCTGAACTCAGGAAGGATCTGAAATGGGAATTGAAGCCCTTGGAAAGACTGAGCAAAACCTCTGCTGGAGGAAAGGATCAGAGATCCGCATGGCGCAGTCAGAGGGAGAGGAGAAGGAGGAAGTCACCGCTCCAAGCACACCCATGGTCCGCGCCCTTGTTCCGGCATTTGCAGCTTCAGCTTCGGAGGCCCACGCTCACCGAAGCCTCCCGACTCGGCCAGGGGAGAGCGGAGTTCCAAGAGCTGGTCCAGGACTAGAGAGAGGAGGGCGCAGCCAGAAAAGGAGGCAATAGCGGTCAGGAGCAGTTGTCGAACCCAGTGTGAGAATGAGGGGTTACAACAGCCACTGGGGCAGAGTCCCCACCCTGTGGCAACCTTCCTAATCAGTGCCTGGAGAGAATCAATGCAACTAGTACACAGCCCACCACGCCCGGCTCTGCGCCTGCCTCAGGGTGGTGACCCCTGCCTCTCGGCTGGGTGAGCGGCTACCGGCGGAGAGCAGCGGGGAACCTTGGCAGCGAGCTGCGGCGGCTCCCAGGGATCGGCCGAGGAGCGGACGGGGGCTCCAGCACCGCAGTGGGAGGGAGATGCAGATGGAGGTGGATCGCGTGGCTCCACGCCCTTCTCACTCCAACATCAGGCAGGAAGCACGAGCTGGGTTGCCAGAACTCAGCTCCCACCCTGAACTCTCTCTGGGAGCACCTTGAGTCTCCGCGGCTTGAGCAAGCACCACCTGTTCCTGGAAACAATGGGACGAATCCACGGTCTTCAGGACTCATCCCAATCTATTAATGCGAGCACCAAGAGGGTCTCCTTACAGCTTGCACATATGAACCTTGCATTAACCCATAGCAACAGCAGACCCGAGAAAGTCCTCAACTCTATTCTAGAACTAATATTTAAACTCAGTTCACACCCTGAACTAACACAGTGAGAACGGGCCTGGGAGGTTTCAAGCCCTCATACCAAGCATCGTAAGTTCGTCCAATGCCCAGCTGCAAGGGGTGGGGAACGGTAATACTGGAGATGAGGAGGAGGGAGGAGAAGAAAGGGCCTCTGGCATTGTGGCAACAGGACAGAGCCGAACGGGTCACCGAGGGTGCCCCGATGGGGGCGCGTGCCCCGCGGCTGCTCCTGTGGGCCCCACGGCTGCTCCTCTGTGGGCCCTGCTGAGGGCGCCCCATGGACTGGACCCGTCCCCACCCATAGCACAGTGACAGGGCAGAGCGGGGCAGTCTGCTGTGAGCATGGGTGGTTTTCCACCTCCGACCATGGCGGTTTGTATACACCCATGTGTGCTATGGTATGGTCTGAGGTAGCTATATCTCTTCCCAAGGCGAGAGTCCAGGGGTATAGATAAACCCAGGAATACAGTTATTATCACAGGGAAGATGACTGATTGAGTGGTAAGGCAACGGAGATGAAGGAGGAGAAAATTGAATGATCAAATGGGCCATCATCTGTGTAACTGAGTAACATGTGAAGGTAACATTATGTAGGACAGCATCCAGAGCTAATTCCCTTCTATGTTCTCTATAATTTGTATTTCCTCAATCATTTTTGTATTAACAGAAGTGAAGATAACTTTATATTATGCAGCATCCAGTGCTAATTCCCTACTGTCTTCTCTATAGTTTGGTATTTCCCTTAATGTTTGTGTGATAACTAATGTGAAGATAACATTATGTAATACAGCATCCAGCCAGTGCTAATTCCCTACTCTGTTCTGTATAATTTTGTATTTTCAATATTGTTTATGGCTTATTCTGGTTCATATGTCTCCATTCTTTTGTCTTTAAAATAAAAAAAAAATACACTTAGCTATCCCTGTATATACATATATACTTTTTCCTTTTTCTTCTTTAATTTTAAAGAAAAATATCAAAAACAAGATAACAAAAACAAAGGCATAAACAAAACAACATAGTTACAATAAAAATGATGCAGAATTTCAAAACAAAGTGATAGGAAATCCACAGTGGTTCTTGTCCTTCACACCACTGTTCTCAAAGTAGTTACTCAGACAATCAGACACAGGCATGCAGGACTGATCAAACAATTACATATTAACTGTTCCTTTCAACAAACAAATAGAAGCGACTAGTACAATTATCTTAGCTCTCTTATGTATATAAATATACTTATTTTTTCCTTCTTCTCTTTCCTTTTTTCCCCTCTTTTCCCTCATCCTTGTTCTTTCCAATCTGAGCAGTTTCTTTTCCTTTCACAATATCTATTGTATTTTTCAGATGTCATTTGCTCTTTCAGGTTCTTACACTAAGGAGGCAATACAATGTTTACACATATGAGTCTGATTTATTTCACTTATGAGTGTGGTCTCAAGTTGCATCATTTACCTATAAAAGCCTCTAGTTTATCTTCCTTTATAGCTGAGTATTACTCTATTGTATAAAAATACCACAACTTTTTATCCATTCTTCAGTTGATGGACATTTGGATTATTTCCAAGATTTAGCTATTAAAAATTGCACTACTATAAACATGGGTGCGCATATATTGCTGTGGAATGATGTTTTCAGTTTCTGGAAAAATATCCAGGAGGGGAATAGCTGGATTGAATGGGACTTTTAATCCTAGTTTTCTGAGCAATCTCCAGACTGATTTCCACACTGGGTGCACCAATCTACACTCCCACCAACAGAGGAAAAGTGTTCCTTTTTCCCCACAGCCCCTCCAGCATTTGTTATTAGTTGATTTCTTGATGATAGCCATTCTTTCTGGGGTAAGATGGCGTCTTAGCGTTATTTTAATTTGCATTGCTCAAATGACTATTGATGTTCAACATTTTTTCATGTATTTATTTGCCATTTGTGTTTCTTTATCAGAGAAGTGTATATTTATCTCAGTTGCCCATTTTTGTATTGGATCTTTGAATTTTGGGAGCCTGATTTTGTAAATTCTTTATATATTCTAGATTGAAGTCCTTTTTAAAATAGAAGTTCTTTTTCTTAGGGGCAGTTGACTAAAAATTTTTCCCAATCTATGGGTTTTCATTTCACTGTGTTGGTGATTTCTTTTGATATGTAACAACTTTTCAATAAATTGAGATCGCTGTTATTGATTCTTTGAAGTATTTCCCATGAAGTTCCGTTTTTGTTCATGAACTCTCTGCCTACTCCTGTATCTTCAAGACTTCTGCCTAATTTCTCTTCAGTAGACCTAGTGTTTCTGTTTTAATATTTAGATCTTTAAGCCATTTTGACTTATTTTGGTGCATGGTGATTGGCATGGGTCTAGTTTTAGTCTTTGACACGTGGAGGGAAAGTTTTTCCGCACCATTTATTGAAGAGGCTATCTTTCTTCCAGTGAACATATTTGGCCCCTTTGTCAAAGATAAGCTGGCTAAGTGTATTTGTGGTTGTGGCTACATCTTCTAATCTGTTCCACTGATCTTCAGATCTGATTTTTTTGCTAGTACCATGCTGATTTTATCACAGTAGCTTTGTAGTATAATTTCAAGTCAGGGATTATGATACCTACTGCCTTACCTTTGTTGTCCAGGATTGCTTTTGCTATTCTGGGTCTCTTCTGGTTCCAGATAAATTTGAGGAGTGTTTTCTCTAAATCTGTGAGGTATACTGATGGTATTTTCATTGGGATTGCACTGACTCTATATAAAAATTTTGGGAGTATGCCTATTTTCACAATGTTGATTTTTCCTATCCATGAGTAAGGAATGAAATATCTTTCCATTTTCTGAAAACCTCTTCAATATCTCTTTTTCAAAGTACTGTAGTTTTCACTGTATAAATCTTTTACTTCTGTTTTTAGATTTATTCCTAAGTATTTCAACTTTTTGGACACTATTATGAAAGCTATAGTTCCCTTAATTTCTCTCTCAGTGTGTTTGTTGGTTGTGTATAAGAATGCTATTAATTTTTGAGTGTTGACTTTGTATATAGCTATGCTACTGAATATGTTGATTAATTCTAGGAGTCTTTTGGTGGAGTTTTGGGGGTCTTCTATGTAGAGTACCATGTCATCTGTGAATAATAATAATTTCACTTCTTCCTTTTCTATCCTTATTCCTTTTATTTATCGGTCTTGTCTAAGTGCTCTGGTCAATGTTTCTAGAACTATGTTGAACAGGAGTGGTGACAGTGGACATCCTTGTCTTGTTCATATTTTAAAGTGACAACTTTCAGGTTTTGTCCATTTAGTATGATGTAGGCTGTTGGTTTGTCGTAGATGGTGTGTCAGTTACTCTTCTCTTGTTGTTGAGACAAAATACTTGATCCTCAGAATTAAGGAAAGAAAGGTTTATTTAGCTCACAGTCTGTGGAGGTTTCGGTCCATACTCAGCTGGCTCCAAGGCAGGGTGGCACGTGGCAGAGGGCAACAGTTTATGGAAGCAGAAGAAAGCAAAAGCAATAAGAGCAAAAGGGAAGAGCAGCAGAGAGCAGGATCTTTCTCTCCTGTATATTGTATGTAAACTACACACACCAGGGTGGGTGTAGCATTCACACTCATAATACCAGCACTGGACAATGGGTCAATGAAAAACTCTAGAAGCCACCCCATGACTGCATGGGGCTTTAGGGGGACATCCAGACACAAACCATAACAGATAGCTTTTACTAGATTAAGGTAAAGTCCATCTATTCCAATTTTCTATAGGGTTTTTTAAAATCATGAATAAGTGCTGGACTTTATCAAAAGCTTTTTCTGCATCTGTTGAAATGATCATGTGATTCTTATATTTAGCTCTGTTGACATGATGTATTACATTTATTGATTTGCATATATGGAACCATCCCTGCATTTCTCGGATGAATCCCACTTGGTCATGGTGTATTATCTTCCTGATGATATGCTGCATTCTATTAGATAGTGTTTTATTTAGAATTTTTGCATCTATATTCATTAGGGAAAATGGCCTATAGTTCTCTTTTCTGGGTGGGTCTTTATCTGGGTGTGATATCAGGGTAATACTTGCCTCCAGGAATGAGTTGGGGAGAATTGCTTCCTTTTCTTTTTCATTAAACAGTTTGAGAAGAATTGGCATTAAATCTTCTCTAAATTTCATGTAGAACTCAGCTGTGAATCCATCAGAACTTGGGCTTTTCTCTGTTGGTAAGTTTTTTTTTATTACATTTTTTATTCCATTGTGTGATATTGGGATATTCAGGAATTTAATATCTTCTTGATTCAGTTTTAGCAATTCATATGTATCTAGGAATCTGTCCATTTCTTCTGGGTTTTCCATCTTATGAGAGTAAAGATCTTCAAAGTAGGTATTGATGATCTTCTGAATTTCTACTAGATCTGTAGTGATTTTACTCTTTTCATTCCTTATTGTATGGATTTGAGTTTTCTCTTTCTTTTTTGATAAGATTGGCTAAGGGTTTATCAATTTTATTTATTTTTCAAAGAACCAACTCTTTAATTTGTTAATTCTTTGTATTGTTTTCTTAGTCTCAATTGCATTTATTTCTGCCCCAATCCTTATAATTTCCTCCCTTCTTTGGGTTTTGTACTTGACTTATCTTTGTCATGTTATTTTCTCTTTGTTAATTCTGTACTTTCCCCCTCTGTTTAATTGCTCACCTTTTTTGGTGGTTCTTTTTTATGGTTGGTCTTAAAATTTTGGTCACTTTTATTTCTTTATAGAATATCTTCCATTTAATGTTGGTTTGGTGGTCATGAATTTCTTCAGTTGATCTTTGCCATGGGGAGTATCTTATTTCTCCATAAATTCTGAAAGATAGTTTTCCAGGGTACAGCAATCTGGGTTAGAAGTTGTTTTCTTTCAGGACCTGAACTACTTTGCTCCAAGCTCTTCTTGACTTGATGGTTTGCATTGAGAAGTCTTCTATGATTCTGATGGGTTTTTCTTCATAAATAATCTGCTTCTTTTCCTTAAAAGATTTTAATATTTTGTTCTGCTGAATTTCTGGGATCTTGATTATTATGTGTCTGGGTGTACATTTATTTTGGTTAAGGCTAACTGAGCTCTCTATGCCTCACTTATGTACGTGTCAGGTTCTTCCATGCTTGGGAAATTTTCTTCTATTACTTCTCCAAATAGTCTTTTTATGTCATTCATGTTGCCTCCTGCTCTTTCATTGACACCTATCAGTCTTATATTGTTCTTCTTTGCCTCACCTTGCAGCCGTTGAATTATTATTTGCTGGTTCCTTGTTATTTTAAAGAGATCTTTCCTTTCATGGTTGCTAGCTTCATTGCTGTCCTCAAAGTCTGAAATCTATCTTCCATTTTATTCAAGTGGTTTTACCAGCTTTCAATGGAATTTTTAATTTCCTGGATATCTCTTAGAATCTGTTTCATGCATTCTAATTCTTTCCTATACTATTCATTCAAGGTTCCATCATTTTTCTGTGTTCTATTTTTTTAATTTATGTCTTCTTTTGATACACTGAGCAATTCTTTCATTATGGTTATCATTTCTTTTTTTACCTGAGCAATTATTTCTGATCTGATTTTCTCTATAGCCTGATATAGTTGTTTCTTTACTTCAGTTGCTATCATTTCAGAAGTTTCAGGTGGGTGACTTCCATGTTGTTCCATGTTGATATTTACTGTTTCATTGTTCTGGGTTGGGTGGAGGGCTGAGATTGCATTTTGCTCCTTCTTTTTGTTGCTTTCAAGTCTCCTCAGGTTTCTTGAGATTCAGGGTTATTCCTGAGGCTTTCCAGGACAGAATGACCTTCCCACAGTCGCAGGTGTGGCAGAGCCAGAGGTTCTCGGTCCCATATAGCTCACCACCCAAATTTGAATTTTAAAAAATATTAACTGAAATAGAAAATACAAATAGACCAAGAAGTATAGGAGAATTTGTAAAAGATGTTAAAACAATTAATTCCCCAAAGTGTGAAGAATGGATTCTTTCATGAAAAACATAATTATAATGCTACATAAGCTGTCACATAGAATAAAAAATGATTAGTTCATTTGATAAAAGCAGCATAAACTCTGATATCTAACCTAACAGAGCCCATGTGTGCATGAATAAACACACACACACACACACACACACACACACACACACACCAACACATTGCAGACCTCTGCAAGTAGCCCCAATCTCCTGCCAGGTGTTATGGTACATGGAAGAAAGAAAGAAAGAAAGAAAGAAAGAAAGAAAGAAAGAAAGAAAGAAAGAAAGAAAGGGAAAGGAAAGGAAAGGAAAGGAAAGAAAGAAAAGGAAAGGAAAGAAAAGAAAAAAGAAAAAGGAAAGGAAAGGAAAGGAAAGGAAAGGAAAGAAAAAGAAAAGAAAGAGCAAGAGACAAAATGGTGGTGCAGCATGGATCTGGTATGATGAGTTCTTCACAAGAAACAAAAGGCCATGAGGCAGCCAGAACCTTGGCATTTACTGATTGAGAAGGGGATTATTGGATGACTCAGAGGGCAGCAGTGGTCTTATGCTGAGAAGGAGCTTGCCTTGGAGCATCTTTAGTCTTAGTTTAGTCTTAGGCTTAGTTTTAGTGATGGGAGAGGATAGCCCACTCCTAATGGGATAATCACAAAAGGGTGACACCAATAATCCTAAGCCTCTGTTCATCCCTTAAGCAAGTATGTAAAACTAGCCATTGTGAATTTGTGGTTCCCAATGAATGTATGCGCGTGCGCGCGCGCACACACACACACACACACACACACACACACACACCAATTGCCATTATTATCTAAGTGAAGAGCTAGGGAAAGAGAAATCCAGGCTGAAGACATTGTGTGTATAAGGGCACAGGTGTGAGGAACATATGGTGCCTCCTATTTTTTTTTTTTTGAGACAGGGTCTTGCTATGCAGTTCAGGCTGGCCTTGACCTCACTCTGTAGCCCAGGGTGGCCTTGAACTCCCAACAATCCTCCTACTTCAGCCTCCTAAGTGCTGGGATTACAGGCATGCACCACTACACCCAGCATATGGTGCCTTCTAGAAATGGAAAAAGTTCACTTTGGCCAGAACATAGAAGGAGCAAAAGGTAGGGCTGAGAAAGGGAAATTCACTGTGAGGTGTAATATTTGAGAGACAGTATACTGCCAGATTAGAAAGGCCTTATACCTCATCTATAGTTGATACATTTTTTTTAACATTGCTCAAAGAAAAAGATACATTTCATAATAACACCACTATATGGCCATATTTCATGGAAACACTTTTTTGTTTGTGTTTCAAATTTCCTGGGATTAAAGGTGGGCTGTTGCTGAGATCAGTCCACTAATTGGATTGGCACCACCCCCATCCCAGCCATCTAGTTAAGATACAAGGGACAGAAAGAGGCTTGTTAGTTTTTTTCAGTTCTTTGTAAACTGTAGATGTTGCACTGGCAAGCAGAAACTGAAACAACAGCCAGGATTTGGAGGCAGATTTATTTATGTTGATGGGCACTGATTGGGATCACTCCCAAAATATCAGGCCCTGATCTCTGGTGGTGGAGGGCTTATATGAGATAAGCAAGCAGGAAGTACAGAGGCAGAATGGCTTGTCGATTGGGGATTGGTTTATACAATGTGCATGAGAGTGACAGCTGTGCATCACAGTGTCCAGCCATTTCTAAAAGACAAAAGTAACCAGAAATGGAATAGGAACTATTACCTGGGCAACTAAAGTACACTGGCTGGGGGGCATATTCTGCTACTCAAAATGTGATTCATGGGCCAGCAGCATAAACATCATGAGGGCTTGCAGAATGCAAAACCTCAGACCTCATCCCACACTAATCAAATAAGAATTTGTGATTCAACAAGATCCCAAGTTGATTTGTATGGCTTTTAAATACAGACAAGCTAGTATCAAGTAAGCCCTTGGCAAGGGCCTCTCTTCTTTGGTCTGAAGTAAGTACTACATACCCAAGGTGTAAAGTGAGACAGGAAGAACACAGCCTGGATTTGAGATCACTCTCTTCTCTTGGGTATCTTTGAGTAAAACCCAACTTTAAGGTATGGGCTTGGCAAGTCCCAAAACTGCTTTGAACAAGCAAGTCACTTAGCAATATTTATAATTCAGTTCATTATTGCTATAGGGTAGTTTGGTGAGGAGAAGCCTGAGGTGGCTACATAATTTGCATGCCTGGTACAAAGTGAACATGTAGGGCTTCTTGTTCAAAACACAAGAATAACATAGCATTAAAGCTACTTTAATAAAAGGTACTGAAACATAAAGCTTTCTCCATTCCTCTGTGGTCTTTTTTAGACTTGCCATTATGTTTCTATTTGTTATTTAATGTCATTCTAAGTAAAGGAAAATTGATGGCTTTAACGATTAGTGTGAACTGTACTTACATCTTTATATTGTGAAGTAGTAGTCTTAAATGAAAACATTAGAACATTTAACATATTTGAAGAATCATTAACATTGGACAGTTTATATTTTGTAGCTGGTACATCTATTTTATCCTCTTATATGATGAAACTGCAGAAAACCAACTCTACCATTTTGTTCTCACTTCTTGATAGGTGTATATTCTCTCAACATATTCTATCTTTGGTTTAATTATGAATAAGGAAGGACTGGATTGGAATTACGGGTTGCTTCATCTGTACTTTCCTTCTATAGCATTATTTTCAGTGTAAGTTGTTGGCTAATGCAGGGAAGTAACATAAACAAAAAGGCCACCATAGTGGCCTGTGGTCACAGATGTTTCTTAGAATGCCATTCCCTCTCTCTCTGTCTCTTTTTTTTTTGAGACAAGGTCTGCTTTATACCCTAGGCTATCCTTGAGTTTACATTCCTCCTACCTCCCTCCCAAGTGCTAGGATTACAGGGGTATGCTGCTATGTCCAACCTTGTTAGATTCTTTTGTTTGCTTCTTTGTTTTTGAGACAGGGTCTCCCTATGTAGTATGGCTGGCCTTGAACTCTTTTATGTAGCCCAGGCTGGCTTTGAACTCACAATAATCCTCTTGCTCAGCCTCTCCAATGCTGGGATGTATTACCATACCTGGCTCTTAGCTTCTTTTGAAAGCACATATTCTACATCAGTGCTGTTGTGCTTAAGATTCTCTACTCATCCTTTTCAGCTTTTACTTTATTTTTTTCAAGCACTTAAAAAATTTCCATGATTTATCATAGAAATTTGAATGATTTAGGCTGGGTGTGGTGGCACGTGGCTGTAATTCTGGCACTTAGGAGGCTAAGGCAGGAGGGTTACTTCCAGTTCATGGCCAATTTGAACTGCATAGGGAGACCCTGTCTCAGAAAGACAGAAAGAAGAAAGAAAGAAAGAAAGAAAAGAAAAGAAAAGAAAAGAAAAAAGAAAAGAAAAGAAAAGAAAAGAAATGTAGCTACAAAAGAATAAGGGGTAATCTGTGAGCTAGAAGGGAACCAAAAGAAAAGGGATGATTTCTTTTTGTTTTTGAGACAGGGTCTCGCTATGTAGGCCAGGCTGACCTCAAACTCTCAGTGATCTTCCCATCTCAGTCTCTTCAATGCTAAGATTAGAGGCATGCATAACTGTGCCTGTCTGACTAGGGATATTTTAATTTTTTATGTTAAATGATATATGACTCCTAAAGTTGGGCAGAGCCAGATGAAAGGGAGAAGTCGAAGATGGAGGACAAACAGTAGATTATTTACACATTATCCAGATGTTTAGGGGGCAGGTATACTCCATGAACAGAAGCAGAGATCTTTGTTTACTTTCTTTGAGACAGGGTCTTGCTACACAGTTCAGGCTGGGTTTGAACTCACTTTGTAGCCCAGGCTGGCCTTGAACTCACAATGATCCTCCTGCCTTAGTCATCCAAGTGCTGGGATTACAGGCATGTGCCACCACACCTGGCCTTTTGTCTACTGCTTTATGTCTAGAGCAGTGCATTAGTTTCCTAGGACTACCATACCAAAGTACAGAAACTGAATGGTTTAAAACAACAGCAGTTTATTACCTCATAGATCTGGAGGCTGGAAGTTTGATATCAAGGGAGGTAGAGCCATACACCCTCTGAAACCCTCCTTGCCTCTTCCTAGCTTCTGGTGGTATTTGGGAATCTTGGCATTTCTTCATTGTCATTGCATAACTCTAGTCTTTTACTTTGCTGTCACATGCTATGCTCTTTATGTTTACCTTTGCAAGTCTGTTGATGAGGGCAGAAATCCTACTGGGTTATGGATTCCCTCTCCTCCACTGTGGCCTTATCTTAACTCATTACATTTGCAGCAATCCCATTCCAAGTGAGGCTGCGGCCTGTGGTGCTGGGTCCTTCTTTCTTTCTCTTTCTTTCTTTCTTTCTTTCTTTCTTTCTTTCTTTCTTTCTTTCTTTCTTTCCTTCCTTCCTTCCTTCCTTCCTTCCTTCCTTTCTTTCTCTCTTTCTCTCTTTCTTTCTTTCTCTCTTTCTTTCCTTCCTTCCTTCCTTCCTCTCTCTCTTTCTTTCTGTTCTTCCTTTCTTTTCTTTCTTTCTGTGTCTCTCTCTTCTTTCCTTCTTAAATTCTCTCATACTTTCTGCAGTGCTGGAGATAAATCTAGTGCCTCACACAAGATAGAAGATTGCTCTACAACTGAGTTACATCCTCAGCCCTAGGTTTTTTAATAACTTATTTTTCAGTATAAAACCTTGATGTATTTGTTAAGCTAACACAAAGACAAAACAGTGTATTGTCAGGAGTACTTTGAGGACTTCATCCCAATCACTTGTACCATTATAGAAAATGAACATAACAGAAGTTAAAAGATATTACCTAAGAAGCTCTCAGAAAGCAGACTTGAAAACAGGGCAGAAGGAGAAGCTAGCCGGAAGCACCTGTATCAGCGATAGGATCTCCAGCTGGGATGTGCCCCGAGAGGCTATCTAGAGAAGTTTGAATTAGTTAATCCAGGCCCCAAATTAGCAAAGACTCTTGCTCCTGTGGAGAATGACAGACACTGAACCTTCTGAGATCTGTCTTTTCTTTTAGGCCCCAAAGAGGCATCTTCACTTCAGCTTTCTCCTGTTCCACCCTTTTTGTTTGTTTGTTTGTTTGAAGAGCTCCAATCTTTGCTATTGCCTTTGAGCATTGGAACTCTAGTTTCTTCAGACTTCTAATACAGACTCTTCAGCCTTCCAATGGAGATTGAAACTGGTGACTGACTCTACACTGAGATTCCAGGCTTTTGACATTTGACTGCAACTGGATCCTGAGACTCATCAATACACAAATGGTTAGTTCAGATTTTCCACCTCTTAAATCACAGTTGGTATTGGGATTCTTCAATGTCTGATACTGAAATATCTGAGAACTTTTGGAAAGATGGTAGAATGGTGAGCCTCCATGGAATGGAAAGGCCTCTCCGAGACTTGGTGTCCAGACACTGGAATATAACAACATAAGGAAGAGAAGAAGAAGGGAAGTGGGTCCCTGGGGCTGAAGAAGGATCTGAAGTGAAAATTGAATTACAAGGGGAGAGCAAAGACAGCGACTTCGATGAAGGAGGTGGCAAGCTGTGCTTTCACTGCATGGGAAGGGCAGCTTCAGCCTGCAGATGCACAGTGACAACTGGCAACTTCAGAGGCCTCCACGGAGAGATACCAGTGGAGCGCAGCAGTGGACACAGTGTACTGCAGTAGCTAGTGAGTTATTCAGGTTCAGACATCCCCAGGGAGAGGGCCTTGGCAGGTAGCCATCTTAGAGAGGGGCCAACTGAGGAAGGAACTCAGAACACATGCTGTGTGGCTCCATCTAGTGACTACAGGTGACAGGGTCAGGAGCCCAGTTCCAGTTAGCAGGAAGCCAAGGAGCAGAGTGTAAGACTGCAAGGAGCTGAGTTCCAGCTAGCAGGAGGCACATGGACTGCCGCAGGCTAAACACATCTGATGCCAGCCTCACTGTCAGAAGGTGCAGGTTCCCTATGATAATCCACTACCTCACTGTAAAGCTATGGCTGGCTTATTGGAATTAATCAACTTGGATTCGGACTCTATCCTCCCCCATTGTCTACCAGTGACAGCAGAGAAATGTGCCCTGAAATGGACATTTTATTCCTACATTTTTTTCTCTTTCTCTTTTCTTGGTTTTTGTTGTTTTGTTTTCATGATTGCTTGTTCTTGTTTTTATATGAGTGTGAGCACAGTCTCTAGGGTTTTTGTTTGTTGTTATTCTGTTCTTTATTTCTTCCTTCTGTCTTTCCCTGCTGTCTTCTTCACAAGTTTCCCAAAGTTTGGGTGATCTTTCTTTGTCTTCCAGCCTTGCTTTTAGTCCCTCTTCCTCTTCTTCCTTGTTATTCTTCTTCTATTTCTCTATTTTTTCCCCCAATCCCTTTTAAATTTTCTCCCCTAAGGGTAAAATCAACATACTGAGGGCTTATTTACTGTATATAATTTTCTGGTTCATTTTAGATTTTGTTGTATAACTTCAGATCTAGTTCATATGGTAAAAGGTAGCAAATTAATAGTTACCTCAGTTTGCTATTTTCTAGGCTGTGTTTGATGCTGTTTTAATTGCTGATTTTCACTTTATCCAGGGTTTCAGAATTGATCTAATCAGTCATTCTTCCTTGTATGCCAAGTCTGAGATTGGCTAAGGATCATAGAAAGTACTTTAGGCCAGTGCCAAAGAACCAGGGGCTAGGTAAAGTGAGCAGCAACTTCTCATCCCCAATAAATTGAAGAAGTAGGATCTAGATGAGACTCAAAACTTAAAAGCCAGCTATAGCTGGGAGACACCGCTGAGAAGTAGTCATTTCCTATGGGTTCTATTTGTTGCTGTTGTTTTTGAGACAGAGTCTCACTATGTAGTTCAGGTTGGCCCAGACTAATCATGTAGCCCAGGCTGGCTCTGAGCTCACTATATAGCCCAGGCTGGCTTAAGCTCGCAGTAACCTTCCTGCTCAGCCTCCCAACTGCTGGGATTACAGCCATACACCACCACACCTGGCTCCTATGGGTTCTAAATGTCAGCAATAAACCTACTCACCAGAGGCAATTTACAAGCATCAATCTAGAAATTAAACTAAAAAAAATAGAAAATGAAAAAAGGCAGTTAAACAAGATGCAACCCCTGAATTCTTGCCCATCAAAGGCAAATCAAATGGGCAATTAGGTGAAACAAGCCAAAAGCCACCAAGATTTGGTAACAGCAGAAATAACAAAACAGATAAATGAGACTCTAGAAAAAAATCAAATCAGCAATAATCTCTCAGAAAACTACAAAGATGGTAACCATAATGAAAGACATGGTTAGTGACTCTAGAGAAGATACAGATTTAAAAAGAGAGAGAGCGAGGTATGGTGGCACATGCCTGTAATCCCAGCACTTGGGAGGCTGAGACAGGAGGATCGTTTCAAGTTGGAGACCAGCCTGGGCTACAAAATGAGCTCAAGGCCGGCCTGAAGTGCACATTGAGACCCTATCTCCAAATGACAAAACATGATGGAAAGAATTGGAGTCATAAAACAGATTCAAACACATCTAGGAGATTAAAAATTCCATTGCAAGTATACACAGCAGACTGAGCCAATGTGAGGACATAATTTCAGATATAGAAGACAATATTGCAGTTAGCAATCATGAAAAGAAAGATTTCTAAAAAGTACTAAGGGCATGAGAAATCCATCCAGTGGCTGCCAGGTAAAGCAAAGAAGAATAACATAATATTGATCAGAGCAATGAGAAAGCAGGAGACAGTGAAAACGACATGAAAACCTGTTCACGGATGGCGTGGCAGAAAGCTTCCCAGACATGGAAAGAGAATTTGACATCTGTAAGTAAAGCATATAGAACTCTAAGCAATTAACCATGATAGAAAAAAAAAATTTACCAAGGCATATAATAGTCAAGAGTCCAGAAATTCAACATAAGAATAGAATAGTAAAAAGCCGTTGGAGAAAAGAAACAAATCATGTATAAAGAAAGCCCATCAGAATCACAGTAGACTTCTAACCACAAACCCTCAAGTCAGGGAGAGCTTGTACTGAAGTATTTCGGTGTTGAAGGGGAAAACCTCCAATCCAGACTGATGTACCATGCAAAGTATCTTTCAAAATTGATGTAGAAAAAAGATACTTCCATGACAAAGAACATCTGAGGAAATTCACGAAAATCAAACCAGCATTTAAAATGTTCTGAAGTATGTCCTAGAAAGTGATAATAAGGGTTATAACTCCACAACCCCAACAGAATGAATCTATCCTGTAAGGAAGCAATTAAACGGAGGGGGGAAATGGAGGTAACAGGAACAGTGTGAAATCACAACAGATCCTGCAGAAATCCAGAAGATCATCTATACCTACTTTGAGAACTTCTAAAGACGGAAAACAATAAATGGAGAGATTCCTACATACATGTGAATTACCAAAGCTGAGTGAAGAAGACATCAAACCCCTAAATAAACCAGTATCAGTCAATTAGATTGAAGATGTAATTAAATTCTACCAACAAAGCAAAGCCCAGGCCATGAGAGACCAACTGCTGAATTCTGCAAGAAATTTAGAGAAGATTTAATGGCACTACTTCTCAAGTTTTTTAATGAAATCAAAAGGGAAGCAATACTCCCAAATCCATTCCTGGAAGCAAGCATTATCCTGCTACCAAAACCAAAGCAGGATCCAGCCAAAAAAGAGAACTGCAGACCAAATTCCTCAATGAACATAGATGCAAAAATACTCATAAGAAACTGGCCAACAGAATGAAGCAAATCAAGATTATATATACACCATGACCAAGTAGGATTCATACCAGGGATGCAGGGCTGGTTCACCATATACAAATGAATAAATGTACTACATCATACTGATATAGCCAAGAAAAAAAAGCACATGATGATCTCAATAGGTGCAGACAAAGTGTTTTCACGATAATAATGCTACAGAAAATTGGAATAAATAGTCTTTATCTCAATCTGATAAAAGCTATCTTTGCGAAACCAACAGTTAGCCAAGCATGGTGGCCCACAGCTGTAATCCCAGCACTTGGAAGTCTAAGGCAGGAGAGTCACTGTGAGTTCAAGGCCAGCCCGGGCTACAAAGTGAGTTCAAGTGAAGCCTTGTGTCAAAAAGAAAAAAAAAAGCGAAACAAAGCCAAAAAACCTATGCTAGGCATGGTGGCACATGCCTGTAATTCCAGAACTCAGAAGACTGAGGGAGGGGGACTGCCATAAGTTTGAGGCCAGCCTGGGCTACAGAGCAAGTTCAAGTCCAGCCTGGACTATGTAGTGAGACCCTGTCTCAAAAGAAAAAAAAAACCTACCATATTTACATGCTGTAATTTCAGTATTCAGGAGAAACCAACAGCCAAAATCCTACTAAATGGAAAAAAAATGAAAGCTTTCACTCTAAAATTAGGAACAAGACAAGGATGTCCACTGTCAGCACTCTTAGTCTACTTATGGAAGTAGTAGCCAGAGGAATTGCACAAGAGAAAGAAGAGGATTAAGGATAGGAAAGGAAGAAGTTAAATTATCACTATTTGCAGATGACATGATATTCTACATAGAAGCCCCTAAAACTCCAAGGGTCTTCTAGTTTGTTTTGGCTTTGAGACAGGGTCTTGCTATGCAGTTCAGGCTGGCCTTGAACTCACTTTGTAGTCCAGGCTGGTCTTGAACTTGCAATGATCCTCTTGCCTCAGCCTCCCAATTGCTGGGATTATAGGCATGTGCCACTATGCTCAGCTGGGACTTCTAGATTTAATAACCAAATTGAGTATCCTTCCTGGATACAAAGTCAGCACTCAAAAATCAATAGTCTTCCTATAAATGGATAACAAATTCAGTGAGAGGGAAATTTAGGGAAACAACACTTTTCACAGTAACATCCAAAAAAGGGAAATACCTAGGAATCAATCTGAGGAGGAAAGTAAAAGACGTCTACATTGAACACTACAATACTCTGCAAAAGGAGATTGAAGAGAGTATCAGAAAATGGAAAGATATCCCTTGTTCTTAGGCAGGAAAAAACAATACAAATGGCTATACTTCCAAAATTGCTACACAAATTTAATGAAATCTCAATCAAAATCCAATACCATATCTCACAGAATTAGAGAAAACAATCCTAAAATTCATTTGGAATCAGAAGAAACCTATAAGAGCAAAAACAATTCTGGGCACAGGGGAAGGAAATCTCTAATTTGAAATTATACTGCAAAGCTTCTGTGATAAAAACAGCATGGAACTGGGCATGGTGGGCTTGCCTGTAATCCTAGCACTCAGGAGGCTGAGGCAGGAGAATCGTTGCAAGTCTGAAACTAGCCTGCACTACAAAGTGAGCTCAAGGCCAGGCTGAACTGCACAGCGAGAGACCCTGCCTCAAAAAGACAAAACAATAACAACAACAACAACAACAACAACAACAACAACAAAAACCCAGTATGGTACTGGCAAAAAAAAAGGACCGAGGATCAGTGGAACAGATTAGAAGATGCACAAACAACTCTAGGTATACTCAGACACTTTATCTTTGACAAAGAAGCCAAACACCTACACTGGAAAAAAGACAGACTTTAATAAACGATACTGGAAAAACTGGCTTCCCACGTATCAAAGATTAAAACTAGATCCATACATTTTACCATGCACTAAAGTGAAGTTGAAATGGATCAAACATCTAAATATTAAAACAGAAACACTAAATCTCCTGTAAGATAGAATAGGTAGAACTCTTGAAGATATTGGCATAGGCAAAGACTTTATGATCCAAACCCCAGCCACACAGGAGCTATCACGAAAAACAACTTGGATCTCACCTTATTAAAAAGCTTTTGCACAGCAAGAGAAACCACCAACAGAGTGAGCAGCCAACTCACAGTGAGTGAATAAACTTTTGCCAGCTGTTCCTCAGACAAAAGATTACTATCTAGAATATATAAAGAGCCAAAAAAAAAAAAAAATCAGAGCCCCCAAATTTAAAAACCCAATTTAAAAAATGGGTATCTGAAATGAAAAGATATCTCAGATGAAGAAGTAGAAATGGCAAATAAATATATACAAAATGTTCAACATCATTATTCACTAGAGAGATACAAATTAAAACAACATTGAGATTCTATCTAACTCTAGAAAGAATGGCTATTATCGGGAAATCAACCATTAACAAATGCTGGCAGGGCTGTGGGGAGAAAGGAACCCTTCTCCACTATTGTGGGGAGTGCAGACTGGTGCAACCACTGTGGACAACAGCGTGGAAATTCCTCAAAGAAGTAAACTAGAGGTCCCACTTGATCTAGCTTTTCCCCTTCTTGGTATCTTTCTGGAAGTATTAAAAGCATTTTCCGGGCATGGTGGTACGTGCCTGCAATCCAAGCACTGTGGAATCTGAGGCAGGAGGACTGTCAAACATTTGAGGGCATACGGGGTTATATGAACAAGTTCAAGGCTAGCCTGCACTATGTAGTGAGACCCTGTCTCAAAAAAAAAGAAACCCCAAGCCAAGTGTGGTGGCACACACCTATAACCCCAGCAGTCAGGAGGCTGAGGCAGGAGGATCACTGTGAGTTTGAGGCTAGCTTGGGCTACAAAGTGAATTCAAGGCCAGCCTGAACTGCACAGTGAGACCCTGTCTCAAAGAGACAAAAAAGCCTCTCAAAAATCACAGTTAAAAGCATTGCACCACAATGATATATGCACACTCATGTTTACAGTGGCAGTTTGCAATAGCTGAATCTGGGAAACAGCCCAAATGTCCATCAACTAATAAATGGAATAGAGAATTTTTTTAAAAAGATACAATGGAGTAATAATTTCCCATAAAGAAAGATAAGCTTAAGACCTCCTTAGCTAAGTGGATGCACCTTAAGACCATACTCTTAACTGAAAAAAATTAGACAGACGTGTAAATACTGCTTCATTTATCACCAGTCTGAGAACCTAAAAGTGTAGCTAAGGACCAACATATATAATATATATTGGTAGAGAGGAAGAAATGTTCAAATGGGAAGATTAACACTGTAGCCAGGCATGGTGGCATACGCCTGTAATCCCAGCACTTGGGAGGCTGAGGCAGGAGGATCACTGTGAGTTTGAGATCAGTTTGAGCTACATAGCGAGCTCAAGGGCAGTGTAAACTGCAGAGTGAGACCCTGTCTCAAAAAAAGAAAAACCAAATGGGAAGGTTAACAGGGAGGTTAAAGGAGGGTAGGAAGGAAGAAGAAAGCACAAGAACAAAAAAGAAGGAGAAAAAGGAAACAAACTTTTGTAAATAAGGAGGAGAGGAGGGATTGAGGGAACACGGGAATGCAGAGCATAGGAAGATTTATCATGCACAGGTACAAATTTCCTATCATGAATGTGATCGTTATGATACATAAAATGTACCAATAAACTAAATTAATAAGTTATATACATACATAAAACCTTTTTCATTGACTGACATCTGCATCCTCAAGCTGTCCAGCAACTGTTGGTGTGGTGTCCACTTCCATGCCATCTCTCTGATGCATCACTGCATCTTCTGTCTGGACACCAGCCATGATAAGCTGGCTGCTCACAAACCAAGAAACATTTCTGACATAGCTTCTCCTTCTGCTGTCACATGGGCTAATCCTTCAAGATTTAAATGTGAGGCTATCCCCCATCCTTGTTCATTGCTTCCACATCATACTCTTCTCCATCTTTTTTGTTGTTGGTGTTTTGAGACAGGGTCTCACTCTGTCATTCAGGCTGGCCTTGAATTCCTTTTGTAGCCCAGGCTGGCCTTGAACTCCCAGTGGTCCTCCTGCCTCAGCCTCCCAAATGCTGGGGTTACAGGTGTGCACCCCCACACCCAGTAACTCTTCTCTATTTTAACCATCTGTTTTAGTTCTTTTTCTCTTGCTGAGATAAAATACTTGACACCCAAAATTAAAGAGGGTGTCATATTTAGTTCAAAGTTTGCAGAGATTTCAGTTTATAGTCAGCTGGCTCCAAGGCAGAGTGGCACATGACAGAGGGGCAACAGTTTATGCAGCAGAAGATAGCAAAAGCAACAAGAGCCAAAGAGAGAGAAAGCCTCTTTTCCTCTTATATTGTATACAGGCCACCCCCCTACAGCAAGTATAGCACTCACACCCCGAATCCCAGGGCCAGACAACCAGTCACAAACCCTGGGTTCAGTTGCCTCCAAAAAGCCCATCCCATGACTACATGAGGCTTTGGGGGGACAACCAGACACACACCAGAACACCATCTCAATCTTTGTCCTTGGGATCTGGATGCAAGGGCTGGCTTCCACATATGGCAGTGAACATTGCCCCTGGTGGAGATTCCTCACTCAGCGCAAATCTAAATTCAGTGAGAGGTTCAACAGGATCACCGCCATCTTCATCAGCAAGAGACCCTCTCCTTCTCCTTCCCCTTCACTGCCTCCGCCTCTTCCTTGTCTTCCTCTTTCTTCTTTGTGTTTTTGAGACAGGGTCTCGCTGTGCAGTTCAGGCTGGTCTTGAGCTCACTTTGTAGCCCAGGCTGGTCTCAAACTCGCAACAATCCTCTTGCCTCAGCCTCCAAAGTGCTGAGATTACAGGCATGCACCACCATGCCTGGCTCTCTTCTTTAAATTTAGGTTTCACCATAATATGCAAATACTCTTGTGCATAGGCCTATAGGTCTCTTGGCACAGCGTGTGAACTGACGGTGGGGTATTCCAATCCTGAACCATTTCCCCAAGCAGGTGGCTCTCAGGATGTAAAGATTGCCAGAGCTAAGGCCCTTCCATTCAGCACAGCTTAGGGATCTAGCGCTGCTCCCCAGCCCCTACTCTAGCCCTGGTGGCAGAAATATTTTGAGGATGCTCAGCACTTAAATTTTTAATAGGTTACAAATAGAGCCTTAGGCCCAGAAATTTAGCTCAGCAACACAAGTGCCTGCCTGGCCAGTGCAAGGTCCTGAGTTTGATTCCCTGTACAAATAAATAAATAATAGAACCTTTAGGATATTAGGTACAAACACCCCAGAACCTCATGCCAAGAATTAAAAATGTGGCCCGGGATGGTGGTGCACGCCTGTAGTCCCAGCACTCAGGAGGCTGAGGCAGGAGGATCGTTGCTAGTTCAAGGCTAGTCTGGGTTACAAAATGAGTTCAAGACCAGCCTGAAATGCATAGCAAGACCCTGCCTCGAAAAAAGACAAAATAAAAAATAATTTAAACTGTGTACTTCACTTACTTTGGAAGTTTGTGTTTCTCAGACAATTCTTTTTCAAGTGAAAACTTGACTAAAAGTTCAAAAACAAAACAGAAGCTACGTGTGGTGGCTCATGCCTGTAATCCCAGCACTCTGGGAGGCTGAGGCAGGAGGATCATCACGAGTTTGAGATCAGCCTGGGCTACAAATTGAGCTCAAGCCCAGCCTGAACTGCATAGTGAGACCATGTCTCAAAAAGAAAGAAAGAAAGAAAAAAATAGCCCAGAAAAACCATGCCTGTAATTCCGACCCTGAGAAAGCTGAGGCAGGAAGATCATTATACATTCAAAGCCAGCCTGAGGTACAAAGTGCCAGGTCAGCCTGAACTACATAGTGAAAGCCTATCTCAAAAAAAAAAAAAAAAAAAAAAAAAAAAAAAAAAAAAAAAAAAAAAAAAAAAAAAAAAAAAAAAAAAAAAAAAAAAAAAAGAAAAAGAAAGGAAAGAAAAAAAAGCCCATAATTAGCTTTCTAGAGTTTTGCTTGCTAGATTTATCCAAGAAAAATTTTGGGGAAAACTGATCAGACATCTTGCAGAGATGTGACATTATTACAATGAATAGAGAGTGTCAATGTCTTAGGACAGAGACCTCTTTATTAAGAAAAGTTATTTAACATATACTGCCTACAAAAATGTCTCAGTAGCAGCATTTCATAGACATCATCCCAAGACATTCAGCTGGTCGCTTACACTCGGGTAGGAGCGTGTGGAGGAGGCTGTGTTAGCAGGCCTGCTGCTGTCTCCCCAGCACTCATTCTGTGCCCCCCCCCATCAGGCCCTGCAATCGCTCAGGGCCTTTCCCCTATTTTCCTTTATGATAAGTGGGTTAGGAATTGATGCATAACTTACTGATAAATGAGAAGTAGGAGATTTCTGAAAGAGATTTCCTTATTCCCAACAAGAAATAAAAGACATATTCCCTCCCTTGCCCTAGCTGATGTTCCTAGACATGCTGTGAGGACTTTCTACTGCTCTGTGGCCGTGACAAATCTCTAGGGCAAAATGTAGACTAAGAAGTAAGATGGAAAGCACCTAGATAAAGGAGTCACTAAACCAATCACTCACGTTACCTCTGAACTTCCTAAGAGGTAAGACATATATGTAGAAAGAATGTTTTGCACAGTGCCTGCCTGGCAAACCTGAGCTCCTGAGTTCAATTCCCAGTTCCCAAAAGAAAAAAAAACCTTTTTTTTTTTGAGACATAGTCTTGCCATGTGGTCCAAGGTGGCCTCAAACTTGCAGTGATCTTCCTGCCTCAGCCTCCCAAGTGCTGGGATTATAGGTGTGTGCCACCACACCTCGCTACAAACATGTTTTAACTTGCCTTATGCTGTATTTAGATGAAAGCATCTTGAAACAGATATAGCATTTTAAAAAATAATTAATTAACTTTTGAGACAGGGTTTCACTATATAGTTTAGGCTGGCCTTGAACTCACTATGTAACCCAGGCTGGCCTCGAACTCCCAGAAATCCTCCTGCCTCTTACTCCCAAGTGCGAAGGGTACCGGCGTGAGCCACCATGCTTGGCAGAAATGGCATTTTATTAAGAGATGTTGGAATATAAAGTGGTATGTTTTGGATGGGCGTGGTGACACATACCTCTAATTCCAGCACTAGGGAGGCTGAGGCCGGAGAATGGACAGTCTGCAGCCAGCACATGCCAGGCAAATGTTCTACTTATATGCCCAGCTGCACCCCCAGCTCCCAACTTACAAATAATACATAAAGTATTATATAGAACATGCTGAATGTTGATACATCTTTCTATTCTCTCAATTCATAAGTACTCACTTATCCCATTTTTTTTTCCAAGACAAAGTCTCGCTATATAGTCCAGCCTGGCCTTCAACTCACAGTGGTCCTCCTGCCTCAGCCTTCTAGATACAGGGATTACAGGCATGCACCATCACACTCCACTTTTGTTATGTTTTGTTTTTGAGATAGGGTCTTGCTATGTAGTTCAGGCTGCCCTTGAATACTCTATGTAGTCGAGGTTGGCCTTGAACCTGGGGCAATTTTTCTGCCTTAGCCTTCCGGTGTTCAGATTACATGTGTGCACCACCACGCCCAGCTGGTTATGTTTCTTCCCCTTATAATTTATGCAGTTTGTTCTAAACTGAATTTTGAATAGTTTGGATTTTGCTGATTGCACTTATGTAGTTAAGCCTATTTTTCTGTATGTACATTGGTAGTTACTTCCAGATTCTTTATTAAAATAATATACAAGTTTTGTCTTCAAGACAAGAGTAGTTAGTAGAAAGTGATAAATTCTTCCTTCAGGAATACATATTACCTCTTTCTTTCTTTTTTTTTTACTGTAGCAGTCATGGACGATCATTGCCTACAGATGTTAATTCAGTATGTGTTACAAAATAGTGCTATTCAGAGGATATCACTCTTTACTTTTAGTACCTTCTGTTTGGTTATCTGGTGAGTGTAGTTAGATTTAGAAAGTCCTTTTAGTTGCAGCTCTGAAGTTCCTGAGCTGGTTTACTAGTATCCTCTAATAGTATTAAATTAATTTTTTAAAGAAGCATTATAAACCAAGTATGGTGACACATGCCTATAATCCCAGCACTTGGGAGGCAGAGGCAAGAGAATCACTGTGAGTTTAAGGCCAGCCTGGGCTAAATAGTGAGACTCTGTCTCAAAAAAAATATCACTATGAATTTGTAGATTAGAAAACAGTTTATGTATTTTGATCTAGTATAGTTATGCTCCTCCATAGCAGTCAAATTTACCATCTTTTTTTTTTGTTTGTTTTGTGTTTTGGGGGCTGGGTTTTGCTATGTAGTCCAGGTTGGCCTCAAACTCACAGCCATCCTCCTGCCTTGGCCTCATGAGTGTTGGGACTACAGGCATGTGCCACCACGCCCAGCTAAATTTTCCATCTTCAGACGGTGGGAGACTCTTTAGGTCAGCTCCTCAGTTCTTTTAACATAACTCTAGTAGTTTGCTGTCTTTGTATCTGTTCATGCAGCAAGGTCATCTTGTACATTTCTTGCTTCAGATCTGTAATCAGTCATTTCTCCAATGAACCCTGGTGCCCATAAACAGTAAGTGGTACTTAGAGGCCACAATCTGGGCCCTGGGAGTCAGGTTCATATATTTGATGTATATGATTCATACTTGGAGTTTCTGTGTTTTCTTTCACAGTGGTTTGCAATTCATTCAGAGTGAAACCTTTTCGGTGATTCATAAGGCCTTGTATATCTGCACGCTGTTTTCGTTCTTTCCTAACCATGCTTGTTCCCATCTCTAGGTCACAGCCACGGAAATGCCTTTTTCCAGATAGAGACGCTTACTCACTCATTCTATGCAGATCTTTGCTTAATGTCACCTTCTTGTGGAGACCTATCCTGCCAACCACATTTAAAATTGCAATTGTGGGTCCAGTAATACAGCTTAGTGTTAGAGCTCATGCTTTCATGCCTGAGACTCTGTGTTCTATACCCAGGATAGAACAAAATAAAACACCTACCATAGTAATTACCTTTCCAAAACTCACTTTCCACCAGGCCCGGGCATGGTGGTGCAGTCTGGAATCACGCCTGTAATCCAAGCACTGTGGAAACTGAGGCAGGAGGATCGTTGTGAGTTTGAGACTAGCTTGGGCCACAAAGTGAGCCCAAGGCCAACCTGAACTGCATAGTGAGACCTGTCTCCGAAAGGCAAAATAACAAGGACAAGAGAAACCTCACTTTTCACGTTCCATAATGTTTTTATATCAGTTCTCATTTCCTAACATACTTTGTAGCTTACTATGTGGCACCTTTATCCTTTGCCTAAAATATAAGCTCCACCAAACAGGGATTTTTGTCTTCACTATTGTATCACTGGTGCCTCAGATGGTATCTATACATTGAAGCCATCCAGTACACATTTGTTCAATAAACTAATAAGTGTAGTGTGATTTTTTATACTGGGTATTGAACCCAAGGCTTTTGCACTGTACTACATTTCACATTGTACTAATCTACAGGCCTTTAAAAAACTTTTGGGACAGGTTACTCAGTTGCTAAATTGTCTAATCTGGGCTCAGATTTGTGCTTCTTCCTCAGGCTCTCACAGTGCTGGGATTACAGGCATGTGATCTCTGAATCATCACATTCGTGGTGGATTTACTAATGGTCAACTTGGACCACTGCCTCCCAAGTGCTGGGATTATAGGCATGCGTCTCCATCAGTACCACGGGCTAACTGATTGCACCACTGGAGCGTCCAGAGACCTGTCTCAAAAAAAAAAAATCTTCAAAAATGTGAACTACATTGAGATATGTGGAGACAAATTCATGAATTTCTTTTTTATTCATTTTTGAGAACTAGTCTCACCATGTAGCTCAGACTGTCCTTGAACTTGCAGCAATTCTCCTGCCTCAGCCTTCTGAGAGCTGGAGGTACAGGTGTGCATTCCCAACCCAGCTGTGTTTTTCTAAACTAAAATCTCATTGTTCAGGCTTAACTGCAGTGTTGGCACTTAGTGATAAATAAGTGGATTTGGAGGTTGTGGTTTGGGTACTCCTCTCTAAAATCTTCACCATTGCTGGTTTAAAGTAGTACATTTATATGTATTTTTTTCACTTGTCAGTATTGTTCAGATCCAGTAACAAAGGTGGAAAGGAGGAAAGATGGAAAGGAAGATTAACTTCCAGGAAGAGGGTTTGGCGAAAGATAAGCAGGACATACTAGCAAACACACTCAAAGACTAATCTTAACTGGGAAACTGATGAAAATGCCATTAAAATCACAAAAAGCTCTTTCACATACACTGGACAAGCACCAAGTTTATGACAGTGATAATTGTTCAGAGGGTACTGCACGGAGAAGAAAATGCAGTGGATTTCTGGCAGAACTAATTTTAGAAAGCACCAAATTGTATGTTTTAGCCTACTATGTTTTATCTGGAAGGCTGGTGTCAAGCAGAGGAAAAACAAAGTTTATGACTAAAGTTACTAAGGCCACATGTAAATTCTCCTAAAACCAGTCTGAACCAAACATATCTGTTATACTGTAGTCAAGTTTCTGTAGGCCTTTCAGGCTTTTGAGACTAGTGAGTTGTCCATTAAAGTTTCAGCTATGTTATGGAGGGTAAATTCCTTATTAAGCTAACAAGGTCTCTGATCTTAGCTAGTATTGGCCATTTTTGCAACAAAAGGTTTTAGCCAGTCAATACTTGTAAATTAGAAGACAAATAGAGTCTAATAATCTTTCAAGAATGCTCAAAAAATGCCATCCAGGTATATATTAGAAGGTTTGAGTTAGTAGTATTTAATTATAAAATGTTGAGCTTTCTAGTTTTTTTGAGACAAGGTCTTGCTATATAGTCCAGGCTGGCCCTAAACTATTGGTGATCCTCCTGACTCAGCCTCCTGATTACAGGTGTACACTACTATGCCCAGTTTAGTTTAATTTTAGTGGATTTGATTCTCATTACTTAGGTATATATCCTCTACAGTCAATGAAAAGTAATTTCTGATGTCTTCCTTTTGTATAGTCATTTTACAGAAACTTTGATTACAAAAATAGCCTTTTACAGTATTTCTAACTACCTCAGTCATAAGCTTTATTTTGTCCGGGTTGGCCCTGAACATTTCAGCCTTGTCTTTCATCTAGGTTCACCGTTTGTACCCGATTCCTTCAGATTTCTCTCTCAAGTCCTTCACCACAGTATGCTTGCTCACTCCTATCCTATTTTGCTTGTTCATTCGTTTCTGTTTTTGTTACCTGGATCAAACTCAGGACCTTGCCCTTGCCAGGCTTGTGCCGCTGAGCTGTCTCCCCAGCTGCTTGCTCATTCTTATGACTAATCTCATCTCCCCCATATCTGAGTTAGCCTCAACTCAAATTTGTTTAATCCTCTCTGAAAGTATTTTGTTTTGTACCTTGTTTTATATTTCTCTGGTTTTTCTTGGCATCTTGTACCACTATTGACATAAACAGAATAGAGGAAGTATTTAACGCTGACCTCCTTGACAAACTAGTACAGTGTAATGCATAAAAAGAAAGCACAGCGCTCTATTTGGATTATATCAACTTAATAAATGTGACATATTAAAGGACCCACTGGACAAGGGAAAGAACACAGAAGGAACTGCATAAAGAGGTCAGAGGACTCCAAAGCAAACTCTTGCACAACACAGGCTTGTTTTTGAGTGTTTGCCAGCTTTGACAAAAGGGTAATGACATTTTCTTCTCTAAGTTTTGTGTCTATCATTTAGTGTACAATGTAGTGTCCAGATTTGCTCTGGACACCTTGAGATGTATCAGTGAATAAAGTGTTTTGCCTTTCATCTCTAAGTTTACATTTTCTTTTTTTGAGACAGAGCCTTACTCTATAGGTCAGGCTGGTTTTGAACTTGTGGCTATTCTCCTGCCTCAGGTGGGGTCACAAGGATGTGCTATCGCACTAGGACAACCTAGACAGGAGCTATGTAGTACAGGGTGGCCTTGAACTCACGTAGGTAGCCCAGGGTGGCCTCAAACTCAATGATCCCTCGCCCTCAGCCTTCCGAGTGCCAGGATTACAGGCATGCACCACTATGCCTGGTGATAAATTCTAACATTTAAACCAAGCATGGTGGTATGTACTGGTAATCCTAGCACTTGGGAGGCTGAAATAGGAGAATGGCTGCAAGTTCAAGACCAGCCTGGACTATAATAGTGACCTCAAGCCAAGCCTGAACTACACAGTGAGAATGTGTTAAAAATAAACCTAGTTTCCTTTAGATTATCTTGTGACATGGCTTGATCATGTGTTGCAGACTGCCCTTGAACTCCTAAGGGCTGGTATGACAGGCATGTGCTATCATGCCTGATTACATTCATTTTTTAAAGCAGCTGTCTTGCTGTGGCGTCCCGAACTGCAATCAAGCAACCCCCCTGCCTGACAAGCGGCAGCCCGCAGATACCTGGCTACGAGGTACAGTTTAGACCCCTAACTGTATTTGTAATTAAAGCGAGGGTCTTACTATCCAGGTTTCCTTCCTGTACTTGGGACTTTTAAGATCTCTGTTTGCAGGTGAGTCAAAGCACAGCTTGAAGGCTACTGTGGCCATGGACAGTAGTAATAACACAGCCTCATAAAATCATAAACCTTAACAGATAATTGAAGTTAGATTTTTCATGACTTGATTATGTTCCAACATGGAAGCACAGGCAACTGTAGACTGTAAGGGAGGGTACAGTGTCCTGCCAATGACCACCTCTACCCACCAATCTAATTCAATCTGGTGGGTACCAAATGCTGTATGTGCTTGTGATGTAATTAGTGGCAGTATTTCAACTTCTGTTACACTTCAGTGTAGTCCAGCCAAGCCAAAAGGTTGGATACCCACGCTTTCAAGTTCAGGCTCATGCCATGTAGTTGGCACTGACCCTGAACTTGTGGCAAGCTTGCTTCAACCTCCTAAATGCTGAGATTACAGCTGTGTCCCACCATGCCCGGTTTACTTCTAGTTTTTTGAGACAGGGTCTCACAGTGTAGTTCAGCCTAGCCTTAAACTCATAGCTATCCTCCTGCCTCAGCCTCCTGAGTGTGTGCACCACCAAGCCTGGCCCCATTTTTCATCTTTTAAAGCCCATACATCTTTGAGACAGGGTCTCACTACGCAGTTCAGGCTGGCCTTGAGCTCACTTTGTAGCCCAGGATGGCCTCAAACTTGCAATGATCTTCCTGCTGAGATTACAGATGTGCACCACTACACCCTGGCTGCAAATACTTGTCAATGACTTCTACAAAGTCAACTCCCAAAGACCCCACCTAATTTAAGAGTCCACTTATGTGGCAGGCTCCCTTCAAATTTATCTGTTCAGATACCTCGAGCTTACTCTTTGAAAAGGGTGACAGGACTGGGGGTGTATAAGGTTTGTGGTGGTATGCTGTGCTGCACAGGAGGCTGAGGGTTTGATCCCTAGAACACACACACACAAGGCTAAAAATTTCTCAAACCCATTACTATCAAATGAAAAAAGCAAACTCTATACTCCAGTACTTCAACAAGGCTGAAGTAGGATGACTGTTACAGAAGAAAGCCTGAACCATATATATAGTAGGTTTCTATGCAAACCATTATCTAACATTTAACAGGGAAAAGTTCGAAGCTCTCATTTAAAAATGGCAATTAACACTTTCACTACTTTTGGAAGTGCAAGGCAGATCAGGCAAAAGATACATAGGCCACCCAAACTGGGATTAGAAAACAAAACACCAGCCAGCCGTAGCTACAATCATAGCACTCAGGGAGACTGCCTAGCTTCACAAACTTGAGCCCAGCTTAGACAATGTCAAGATTTAAGAACCTGCCTTAAGGTAGTGGGCTCGGGGTATAGTTTCCAGGAAGGCTCTGAGTTTAATTATCAGGCCACAAAGAGGAAATTAGCTGCGTGTGGTGGTGCATAGCTGTTAAGTACTAAGGCTCTGGGGAGGCAGGATCACAAATTCGAAGACTAGACTAGATCTAGGAAACAATACTTGCCACTAAAAGCCAGCAAAATGGGCTGAGGCACTTGGTAGCTATTTTCTCAAGACAACCAGTAAATACATGGAATAATCCTTAGTAGTTGCCAGGGAAATGCAAATCAAAATGATGTAGCCCCTCAACTAGAAGGGATATTACAAAAAAGACAAACATCACGTTTTGGGAAAGATGTGAGGAACTCTCAGATGTTGCTGGAGGGTCCTTAACAGAAGCAACTATGGGACATGCATGGACATAAAGCGTACCTAAGACTTGCACACTTGGATTGTCTGCTTGCAACTGTATTCACAGGAGCCAAAATGGAACCAATGCAGGTGTGCACAACTTATGTGAACAGACCAAGGTGACAGAATACTCAGGAATGAAAATTCTGCCATCTGTACCATGGATGGGAGCTGAAGACCTTGTGTGGAATGAAATTCTAGGCAGAAGACAAGTATGGCATAGCTGGGCATGGTGGCACAGGCCTGTAACTCCAGCACTCTGGAGGCTGAGACAGGAGTCCAATAGCCTAGACTACATATACAGCAAGACCCTGTCTTAAAAACAAAAATTATGGCACAACCTCACTAAGCTAGAACCCACATTTTTCATAAAGTAAGAGTAGAGGAAGGTGTTGGGACAGAGTGATCAATGATCAATAAGATATGGGCAAGTAATTATGCTCTTCAGCTACACATCAGGAGACAATGCATGACAATTACTTCAGGAGATACCCTGATGAACACCACAGTACACACAATGAAGTAACACAGGACACCAAAATGATAAAAATTTCATGTATTAAATCCATTCAAATTCACATATGACTTATTCAATAAGAAACTTTGTTGTGCTGTACTTTACTCCATTCCTTATGTAACAGCTTTTACATTATGGCTCAATATTCCATGACTAGCGCAGTCCACTGCTTTCGTATCAGTGACCAAGCTGGGCCAGCTTTATAAAATGCCAGACTGTCCCATGACTTTGAAGAAACTTTGTTTTCACTGGAACTTTTAAATCCAAATAGATTAGTAAAGCTTTGTTAGCTAACCCTACACTGAGAAGCTGTAACAAAAGGATGAAGTTTGACCTCAATCTGGGCAATTCTGAGACCCAGTCTTTCCGAACAAAGGCTGACCAGCTAAGAGCTAGAAACTCCCTATTTAAAGAAACCCAAGCGATTTCATGGTCCATCACTGAACTGTATTTGCCTAGCATATATAAAGCTGATCTCCAGTACCAAGAGAAAGAAAATCAATCCAATCCCAATTTTTCAATGTTGTTTTCTTCATGTTTTCCTGGTTGTTCTCATCAGCTTTTCATGCAACAGAGAAACAATTATGGCACTAGCCCTAGAAAAGGAAATACATACAAATTACAAAACTGTTGTAACTTGTCTTAGCAGTACTTGAAAAAAATTTTTTATCCATGTAATGGTCTATTCTCAGAAGCCAGATCCGTAAATGTAGGTTTTTCAACAGATAATTCAGGTTCGGGATAGGATCATCATAGGTAAGACCAAGGTCACAATATTTGCGAAATTATTATGCAAAAAAAAAAATCTCTACTCACAGAAATCAATCCACTTTAGGCACTTTCCAGCAAGTTGGCCTCTGGGCATATTGTAATGCTATTTCCTGAAAAAGAGTGAGCATTGTGTTATTATGAACAGAATCATCATAAAAATCTAAGTTTATTATTTCATTTGCAAATCCTGGTCTTATCTCAGAAGCCGAATCCGTGCATGTTTTTCTTCAGGTAATCAGCTTCGGGATAGGTTTCATCACCGATTAGACCAATCCTGCCTTACACCCTCGGTTCCATCACACGTAGTACACTGCAAAGGTAGACATGCTAAGCCACACCACTTACGTTAAAACGAAACAGGCGGCCAGTGACATCTACAGCTTTACTGTTGTTTATCGATACCCAAGCCACTGTTAAACGACAAAAATTTCGTTCAGTCTACATTCAAACAGAACACACGCTTAATCATTAACACTAGGTCCAATACACACCTGTTACCACCGTCAAGTTTTGAGTATGTATTTTTCCATTAAATATTTCGGCAGATGCTTTGGAATTCTCTCATGCAACTAGTAAAAAAAAAAGTACAAATTTCAAAAGATGCACTGTTTTTTTATTTCTGTAAAGAAATTTATCCCTTCAGTTTGGAAGTCAGTTTAATGGTTTTTACCTTGGCATTTGGAGTTAAACATTCCGATATAGCTCTACAAAACGGCAACATTGCTCCTGCGGGGAAGCGATATTTGAAATCAAGCTTTACAGAACGCGATGTTTCGGTTTTGAGCACTAATCCCCTCCCATTTGTTAATCCGAACTGCACACAACGTCGCCAGAGAACAAAATAGCTTCGAATTCAACAGTCAGGGCTGTCCCTGCTGAAATAACCTGGTGACAGGTAAATGGTATTTTCTATTTTAGCAAATGCTGTGGCTCTAGAGATAACCTCCCATGCCACATCTCTCAGCATAGCATTCCCGCCGGCAGTCAATTTCTGCGCGGCCAGCAGCGCGTGGCGCCCCAAGCCGCCCCAGACTGCATCTCAAAACACGTGTCCGTCCGCTATAAGCAACTTCTGAACAGCACTCTACTTTCAACTCCTTAAGATCACAGCACTGAACCTCGAACTTTCTCCTGCGCCACTGTTTTCCGCTTGGATACCAGGCCCGTAAAAACCCACTCACGTACTACAGAAGAACGCATCCACCGGTCCCGACGTAAAAGGACGAGCGCCGTCGCCTGCAGCTCCCTATATAGCCTCTTCTGAGTCAGAGCGAGGCCTCCCCGCCCCCTCTCCCCTATTGGACGCGTGAGAGGGTGGAGGCGTGGCCCTTCCACGAAGTGAAAGAGCGGGAGCGCGCGCGGCGATTTCTTCAGGGGCCGTCCCAGGCGCGGTGCGCGCACTGCCCGTCCGCCGCGTGCCCGTTCCTTTCCGAAGGGCGCGCCCCGCAGCGCCGCGTTGGTTCGGAGTCTGGCAAGCAGGCCGGCCCTACGTGGCGTGGGAGTGGCGCCAGAATTCAAACAACCGCGGCTGTAGGCGAGGCCGCCTCCTGGACCGAGTCGGCTCTGCGCAGGGCAGACAGGAGCCGGGAATGGACTTGAGCTGTGCTGCGCAAGGCAGCCTCCGTCAGGGCCGAGCCGAGGGACTGGCGCAGCGCTGGGCTCTGCGGCTACTGGCGGCCGCGGGAGGAGCCGCGGGGCACAGACCGCCGCCGGGGGAGGGAGACGCGGAGGAAGTGCGGGCGTGGAGAGCTGGGCCGCGGGGAGCGCGCCGGTGTCCCAGCGCGGCGCCCGGGCGCTTCCCGGCTCCGTAACCGGCGCGCCGGCGTCCTCCGCGGACGGCAAGGCCGAGAGGGTAAACCTTTCTCCGCGCGGAAGGAGGCTGCCGCTAGGAACAGCTGTGCGGGCTGTCCCTGGTCACACAGCTGAAGTGCGAGGCTATTTTAAAATTTCTCTGTACGGTTGGGGTATACTGGACGCAGTGCAAATACCACTGTGAGAAGCATCCCTGCATACTTCGTGCAGGTAGCACTTAAAAGTCAAAAAGCAGCGCGTTCAATAATTACCATGCACAAGTGAAAATTTACGTGTGCGCATAGGAGATTTCAACATTAGCCGGGAGTGGTGACGCATGCCTGTAATTCCAGCACTGGGGAGGCTGAGGCAGGAGGATCCTTAAGAGTTCAAGGCCAGCCTGGGCTACAAAGTGAGCTCAAGGCCAGCTTGAACTGCACAGTGAGATCCAAAAAGACCAAAAAAAAAAAAAAAAAGAACATGTAGCAAAAGGATTACTGGAGCCCAGGCGTTCAGGGGCAGCCTGTGCAACATAGCGAGACCCGTTCTAAAAACAAAGCAAAAAGCCGGTGTATTTCAGTGGTGGAGAGTTTGCCTAGCGGGTGAAACCCTGGATTAGATCCCTAGTGCCAGAGGTTCTGGTGGTGGTGGTGGGGAGAATCAGATCTTTTCTTTTTTCATTGCAAGTACTAATTACCACTACATAGCCAAAGTCTGTCTCAAAAAACTGAGGGAGGGGGGCAATAAAATAAAAGAAATAAAAAAGTAAGTAAAAAGTAAATTCTCTAATAGGAATCTAAGTGATAAGGTATTTACTTGGCTGGACTTTATGTTCTTTTTCATGTTATAATGTACAGTATAAATTTGCATATCCTCATCGGTTTAAAAACAGTGAAATAAGATACAAAAAGCAAAGTAAGTTTTCTTTTTCACTTCTCTGGCAGTTTTCCCAATTTACTCTGCAGCAGTTAACTACTATTAACAGTTTTCAAAACTTTCTATGTTTATACAAATGTATGTACGTAGATTTTCACATAAAAATGGGATCCGTGTACTCTTCTGCAACTGGCTTGTCTTCCTCATAAATATTGTAGACATCTGTCCATATCAGTGCATACAGATGACCTTATTCCTTTTTAATTTTTTGGTGGGGTATGCAAGATCTTCTTGCTATGTAGTTTACGCTGGCCTTGAAGTCAGCGTGTGTTTCAGGCTGGCCCTGAACTCATGGCTATTCTCCTACCTCTGCCTACTAAGTGGAGGGATTACAAGCATGTACTACCATGCTTGGCTACAAATTGCACGTTAACCCACAATTAGAACATTTCCCTTGACCCTAGGGAAAAAATCACAATTATGGTATACATGTATGTGTGTTTTCAGTACTGGAAATCGAACTCAAGACCTTACACTTGCCGGGCCAGGCACTTGTGCCACTGAGCTATGTCCCCGGACCTTTTATTATTTTTGAAACAGTGTCTCACTGTAGTTCAGGCTGACCTTGACTTCACTGTGTAGCTGAGGCTGGTCCCAAACTCACAGTGATCCTCCTGCCTCAGCCTCCCAAGTGGTAGGATTACAGGTATGTGCCACTATACCCAGTTTAAATTTTAAACTGTGACAGGAGAATAAAGAAAGCAGTTGCAGAAAGGGTCTAATTGGGAATTAGAAGGATGTTTATAGAATTAGGTAAAGGTAACAAGAAACTGACAAGAAATAGATTAAAAAATACAAGGAGAAGATACCAATATGTAATATAACAACCATTGTTAATTTCCTACCACTTTGTCTATAACTGTATTGTTTGTATTGTTCTTATGCTATTTTGTAAATGGATTTCTGTTTGCTAATATGTTTTCTTTTATTTTAAAAATAAAAAGTATATAAGGAGTAAAAATAAAGGGAAAAGCTTAGAGAGAAAAATTAAAAGGGAAAAGAAGAAAAAGCCAAGAAAAGTAACAAAAGAGGTAAGATACGAGGAAGAAGAACAATAGAAAATTCTGCAAGTCCCAATAAAATTTGAAGAAAGGAGGAAAAGAGAAAAAAACGAAACAAGCTGGGCATAGTGGCACATACCTGTAATCCCAGCACTCGGGAGACTGAGGCAAGAGGATCATTGTGAGTTTGAAGCCCCCCTGGGCTACAAAGTGAGCTCAAGGCCAGCCTGAACTGCATAGTGAGACCGTGTCTCAAAAAGAAAGAAAAAACAAAAAAAAACCTTCCACCCCCTAAAAAAAAATGAAAACAAACAAAAAAAACCTATGGACACTCATGAAAGCCAAAAACAGGAAAACTGAAAAAACAACAAAAACAACCCCCAAACAACCAACCAGCCAACCAAACAAACAAAAAATTTTTATGTGACTTCAAATGTGTGGTTTTCTTTTGGGCTTCACAATTTTGGGGCAGTGTCTAAGTCCAGATGTGTCCCTGTTTACACTGGTCAGTAAAAAAGGCACTCAGGCCAGGTGTGGTGCATACCTGTGATCCTAGCACTCTAGTGGCTAAGAAAGGAGGATCACCAAGTTTCAGGCCATCCTGTCTCAAAACAACAAGTCAGACCACACGTCGTACTAGATATAGGACCCAGCAGATAGGAGGATTAGGGTAAGGGTGCCAATGTCACGACTTTCAAAACTACAGCAATTCTAGCCGAGCCTGGCCTCTGGCTGTGGGGGTGAGGGCCTATGCCCTGCAATTTAAACCCCTCAATATCTTTCTATCCTGACCCCAGCTGTCTGCCACATCTGGCTCGAATCCAGACACGGTGGGAAAGTAGCACTGGAGTCCTGCATTGAAGCTATCTTGTCGCTGCTCTGAGTCCCAGGTTCAGATGATCAGCTCTTCCTTGGCATGACATCCAACCAAGCACTCTCTCCAGAGGACATGGTGGGCACCTGAGTGGACTTGCTCAGCAGCTCCTGCATTTGAAGGACTCACAGCATCTGTTGGTCCATTCCACTGCCACATTTCTCCCAGAAGCCCTTTGCAATCCCCAGCTTTCACTTTGTAGATTCAGTCTCCCTTTCTCACAAGCTAAAAGCCAGGAGCCAGGGAGAAAGTATAGATTGTCCCTTTCCTTCTTCTGTCTCCTCAATTTCTCTGTAGGTTTTAATTCTGTAATAGGCTTCTTGAGTCCCAGGGATCTACCTGCCCTGTTTCCAAGTTTTTACAATGTCTGGATTCTGAATCTCGAATTGTAGAGTTGTTGCTAACCACTCCATTTTTCTGGAAATCCCCTGGATTCACCTGTATTGACCTCTCTGGTCACTTATCATGGCCCTCCTGGAGAGATCAAGGACCTCTCCAGGTCCTGACAGGAAGGCTGACCTTTGTGATTTCCCAAGTCCCCTTGGAGGTCTGGAGGAGGATTCCTGGTTCCCTATCTGAGTAGCTCATATTGGACTCCAAGGGGAGAAGCATGCAGTCTGTCTGTCTGCCTGTCTGCCTGACTCTGGTAAGACCCCTGGAGGTACCTCAGTTAGTCTGTCTGTCAGTCCTGCTCAGCTTAAGCAGAAGGAGAATTTGATCAACTCTTGTTATGACCACCCTCAAGGGAAGGGGGTTAAAATGTTTAAGCTCTGAGTCCCTGTTGAATGAATGTGTGAGTGAGTGGCATGGACAATGTAAGCAATAGGCTGCTCCATCTGTGCACCAAGAATGTGAAGCACTGGCTGTGGTGGCTGACTGGGCCCTCACATGTGGTTCCAGCCAGCCATCGCTTGCATTTGGCCACAGTGGCTCACCCTCCAGAGCCTTCATCTAATGCCTACTTGAAATGACTGTCAGCAATTTTTTCTGCATTCCACATTTTGATTGAGAAAAAAATTAGACTGTCATCCCTGATGAATGAGTTGCCATGGCCTTTCCCAGAGGTTTCCCAGGCTAGAAGCATAAAATTAGTCAATCATTTCTCAAAGATATCAAAGAGAGGGGACAAAAAGTCCATCAATATGTACCCAGAAGCTTGATAAAGCCCTTATCAATATAAGGGCTGTTGACATTCCCCTCTGTGAGAAAAAGTTTGCCATCATCAAGGAAAATAGAAATCTTGCCTCTCACCCCATCTGCTGGGCACAAACTTACAACTTGGGAGGACATCTCACCAAACGTGAATTCAAGCTAGTCAGCCTCCCTCTTGTTTAATGCTGTACTTACCTTGAGAGGATTGACATGTGCACCAGCCTGAGACAGATAACCACAATCCTGAAATTTTGAAAACTCCTCCCAGAGGTATGGGCCAAAGACTTATCTCTGAGCCTGGCCATCAGCCATGCTCCATATCCTCTTTGGGTCACAACACATAACCCTTCTTGGGCTGCTACCTCCACATGTCATGTGGTTTACATGAAAGATTAAAAGATGTCTTCTACTTACAGGTTGCTCCCATAAGAAGATCCTGAGACAGGATGAAAAGGCCAGTTCACTTGGATTCAATTGTTACAAGGGGTTAAGAACTCTCCCACAATTTCTGGGGAGGCTTTGACAACAGATTTGGCCAAGTTCCCATCACCTTCTCTCTGGGACAGCTTGTGTCTTTGTCCCTTCCAGGCCCATCATGGTCCTCTGAGCAAACCATACCCCATGCGATGATAGACTCTACAGAAATTCAATCATGCATCCAGAGACTTCAAAACCACAAAATGTTTATAGACTGTCAAATTGTTGAACTATACCCATTCTGCTTGTCAAGAAACCCAATGGAGAATATAGTCCAGTTCAAATTCTCTGATCTGTCAATGTTACCCCAGTCTTCTGCCACCCATAGCCTGCTGGTATACCTGCCTGGATCTAAAGAAAAACCTTCTTTTGCCTTCAGTTAGCTTCTGTCAGCCAGCCCCTCTTCTTCCTTAGATGCAAAGACTCCAATTCTAGATTCAAAAAGTCAACTGCTCGAGACTCAACTTCCCCAAGGTTCAAAAACTTGTTTATCCTCTTTGGAGAAGCCCTCACAGCTGACCTCACTGGTTTGCCAGCAGAAAATATCACTGCACTTCTGATTAATGAAACCACAGTTGCCTATTAAAAAGGCCCCAAAGCACTGCTGCAATATCTGGCAGAAATTTGTACCACAAAGAAACTCAAATTTCTTGGAGCTGCTGGCTTCTATAGAATCTGAATCCTTGACTTCACAAAAATAATGCCCATGGAATAGTTGGATCCAGTCTCTAAGGGCTGCCTCCCTCCTTTGCTTCCATGCTATAACCACCACTCTCCTGATCAAAAAGGCTGACAATCTCACCTTAGGCTGAGACGTAACTGTCCAGGTGCCACAGGCTGTACTGGAACTCCTCAATCACTGTGCACTGCCTGGCACTGACTGATGAACTGTTCTTGCACTGACCGGACTTCAAAATGAACCCCTTGACAGATTTTGAATACACTATGTTTATGGGTGAAAGTAGCTCTGTTAAGAATGGAACCTGACAGACTAGATATGCTGTGGTCATCTTGGACAAAATTATTTTGGCCAAAGCTCTCCTGCTACTGCTTCCTGCTACTGTCTGGAAACTTGCCACCAATGAAGTCAAATGTATGCTCAAAACAGTCTGGTCCAGAGGCCTAGACACTTTCCAGGGATACGACTGACTGAAACACCAATCCCAGCCGAAAAGACTTTATCCAGAACTCCAAGAAGATTCATTTTAATTAGAGCCAGACCTGCCCCCACCATATGTTTGGCAAGATCAAGCTGCAGTGCTCGCACCCATACCCCTGCAGCCAGCTCAGACTTCTGTGTCTGTGTCACTGACCCTGACCTGCACCCCGCATATACTAAAGTAAAGCCCTAAGGGGCTAACAGATATCTGCTGGTGCTGATATGAACCTACTTGGTCACCTACATTCCCTACCTGAGCTGAGAGGGCAACAAAAGTTTGTAGGGTCTCACTGTGAAAGGAGTAAAACATAATCCTACAGGAATAGCTTGTAACTAGCTCTATAAAAATTTAGCTGAAATACCAGCTATACCTGTAGACACCCTCACCCACACCATATTAATAGCTCTTACAGTTTCACAAATTCAACCTTAGATCCACCATTCCAGAGTCCTGATGAAATTCTGGAAAATTTACCTGGGCCATGCAGCTCCTCTGAAGCTCACTCTGAAGAGACAGTGCTCTCAAAGCCCTGCTCTGGTCACCCTAGATGCTGACCAGTCTACACCCAGCTGAAGCCTGAGGATACCGTTCAGAAGATTGCTACACTCAGATTAAGTTCTTCACTCCCTTGCCAGAATAGTGTTACAGAACAGGCTTAAATTATGCTTCTTTCTGAAAGCAATTTAGGAAAAAGCTCTTTAATAAGGTAATATTGGGGACCTTGGCTAGGGCCCATCCTAGCACTAACAACCCTAATGTTACTGCTTCTAGTTGGGCCTTGCCTCAAAAGATCACATGTAACATGGCTAGCAAAGATTTGCTGTGGAAACTAAAAGGGGGAAATGTAGTAGAAAATGCCACCCCCCCCCCCCGGCAGTCTTATTAGTTGCCCAGGCGACAGTTCCTGTTGCAGTTCCAGTTGCACCTGTCTCCTGGAAATGGCTGGTCACTGTGATGCGTATTGTAGGAACCAACCAAAGAATACCAAGTACTCTACCTCTGTACTTCCGCTTTGAGTTCCATAAAAGCTCCCTTCCCTGGGCCCTTGATATTTTGAGGGACAATTGATTCCATGTCAGTGCCTGTCAGTGTAAAATAAATCTGCCTCCAAATCCTAGGTGTTGTTTCAGTGTTTCTGCTTGCAGCAGGACCAATCAAAAAATACTACCTTCAATTCTTGCAAGAACCCAAGCAAGTTTCTTAAATTTATTTTTGTATTAGTACATGTTTATAGTGTATAACAATCACACTCATCATGGGATACATATATGGCTATGTACAGTGTATATATCCCAGTATACACCTATTTTATATAACACATCTTAGCTATGTTTTTGATCCCCTTCCCTTCCCTACCCTTCTTTTCCCTTCCCTCCAACTCTTCTTCCCCACCCCATTTACAAAAGATGTCCCTCCATGATTTTCTTTCAATTCTTTTTCCCTTTCTTCTGTCACCTCCCCCATCTTTTATACCCATTCTCATTTAAGTATGTTCTTTCAACTTCCTAATTTACTTCTTGCTTATATTTTGGGTTCCTCACACAAGTGAAGCAATGTGATATATAAGCTTGTGTGCCTGATTTATTTCACTTAACACTATGGTCTTGAGGTGCATCCATTTACCTAAAAATGCCTTGAATTTATCCTTCTTTATGGCAGAGTGGTACTCCATTATATATAAATACCACATTTCTTTATCCATTCATCTGTTGATGAGCACATGTGCTGTTCTTCTGTAGCTAACTATTATAAATTGTGCTGCTTTAAATGTGGGTATGCATGTATCACTGTGGTATGATGTCTTCAACTCTTTTGGAAAGATACCCAGAAGGGGAATAGCTGAATTGAATGGAACCTCCACTCTTAGTGTTTTGAGGAATGTCCATGTTGATTTGCATAGTGGTTGTACCAATTTACACTCCCACCAACAGTGAGGAAGGGTATCTTTCTCCCTATAGCCTCACCAGCAGTTGTTATTGGCAGATTTCTGGATGATGGCCATTATTTCATAAGTGAATGGAATCTCAGTGTTGTTTTCATTTGCGTTTTTTGAATGGTTATGATTTTGAGCAATTTTCCTCTATTCATTGGCCTTCTGTACTTCCTCATCTGAGAAGCATATATTCATTAGAGATGCCCATTTTTGGATTAGGTCTTTAAATTTGAGGCGGTCTAATTATTTTGAGTTCCTTGTATTAGTCCTCTGAGGAGTAGTTGGCAATCTTTTTCCCACTTTGTAGGTTGTTTCTTCATTGTATTGGTGGCTTCCTTTGCTATGCAGAAGCTTTTTAATTTGATGTGATCCTATTTGTTGATTCTCTTGTAATATTTCCTGTGAAAGTGGAGTTTTGCTCATAAAGCCTTTGCCTACATGTATGTCTTCAAGAGTTTTACTTATTTTATCTTCCAGCAGATTCAATATTTCTGTTTTAATATTTAGATCTTTGCCCCCTGTCAGAGCAGAGCCACACCTTGGACAGCTGAGGGAACTCCAGTGAACTGCTGCTGCCCCTATACACAGGCTTGGGACCAGGCAGAGATCTGGGCAGCTCTACGGGCCTGGGGTCCACTCCCCGCCCCTCCCCTCCGCTCCCCTCCCCCGTTGGAGCAGAGCTATGCCTTGGACAGCTGCAGGAATTTCAGTGAGCTGGCCCCACCTCTGCCCCACCAGCTTGGGGAGACCCAGACAACCTCAGGAGCCTTGGGTGCTCCTCCCTGCCCCCACCCCGCACCCTCAGGGGAGCTGAGCTGAAACTCAGACAGCTTCAGGAGACTCAGTGACTGCGTATCTACCCCTCTATGAGTGTGGGAACTGGGCAGGTTAGTGGCAGTTCATGGAGACACAGTGACTACCACTCACCCAGTACTAACCCCAGTGGAAACAGGGCTGAAACCTGGACAGCTTGGAGAACCATTGAGTGAGAACCAAGCTGAGCCACAGAAAACTGTGCAAGCATTGGGGATCATACCCTGCCCCCCCCACCAGTGATGGAGTCACACTGATCACAAGGGACCTTTGGGTCCTTGCCCCACTACTACATCACCCTGGGAGTCAGGCTGAGCTCCAGGGAACCTCTGCATCTTTGAAAATGATAAAATGAAGGAACAAAATGCAGTCTCAGGCCTCTACCACTCCCAGAATAAGTCCAGGAGATATCAACACAGATGAGCTTGGAAGTCATACACCTGGAATTTCTGAAATGATAGCAGCTGAAGTAAAGAAACACCTCCATCAGGCAATAGAGGACATCAGATCTGAAATAATGTCTGAAGTAGAAAAAGAAATGACAACAATAACGAAAGAATTGCTTAGCACATCTAAATAAGACATGGAAAAAATAGAGGCACACAGTAAATTAATGGAAACATTGAATGAACCGTACAGGAAACAACAGGAACACATAAAGCAGATTCAAATGATATCCTGGAAATTAAAACTTCCATCGAAAGCTGGCAAAACCACTTGAATGGAGCTGAAGATAGACTTTCAGACTTTGAAGACAGCATTGCTGTGAATGACCATGAAAGGAAGGATCTTTTTTTTTTTTTTTTTTTTTTTTTTTT